>JAHDVF020000729.1:2018760-2277995 GCA_022606425.2 Lepidostoma basale | reverse complement strand
ATATGCATTACATTTTTATAATCGTCCAAATGGTGAGTGTCGACTCTGAGCTACTTGAATGATTCTTTTTTGATAAATTTAGGGTATTTATCTTACACCCTATTTTTTAGGAACTACAATGTAAATTTTTACGCTTTTGAGCCAATGTGGAAAAACTGTGAATTCATAAAAAAATCTTTAAATATATCTGTTTTCAGGGAGAAGAATGGAAACGTGTGCGAGCTCGCTTGACCCCTACCTTTAGTTTGGCAAAAATTCGCGCCATGGACCCCTTAATACAGCAATGCTGTAGACAGATGATCTCTTTTTTGAACCAGAGAGCACGTAATTATCTTTGATATTAAACTTGTGTGTAAAATATCTTATGGAATCCATAGGAAATCTATACTAAACGTTTTAAAAATATGAACTTATGTATTTATAATAAGGCGTGATTTGTTCTTTGCCAGCCGGAGACACGGAAATTGAACTAAAAATGATGACTTGCCGATTTACACTTGATCTTATTGGAAGTACTGCTTTCGGGATAGATTGTGCTTCGTTAAAAAATCCTGAAGCCGAATTTGTTCAGGCAAGAACCTTATAAAATAAACCCTTTATTTCATGATTTTAAATTACTAATAACTTACGCTTTGAATATCAAAATATTATATTATGTAATAAAAGTGTTGTTGTTATATTCGGCCACAACAAAAACGAATTATTATTTCTGTATTATAGAAAGCTGAAGCTGCATTTACAAATTCTTGGCTAAACAACTTTTTATTTTTCATGTCTGCGGGACTTCTTAACAAGTCATTGTTGAAATATATGCCGGTCAGCCTGTTTAACTCTGATTCCGTACACTATCTCTGTGACATAATTTCTAGTATCATGAAGGACAGAGAACTGGATCCCACTAAAAGGTAATTTTCCTAGAACACTGATGTAAAACTCCACACTCAATAATTAATACGAAAGAAAAACGTCGGTTTTCTCGAAAAGATTTAATATATTTTATAGGGGCGACATATTTTGCCTTGTCAAGGCATCAAATACCATTTTATAATGCCTTATAATAAAAACATGTCATCTCCATTGAACAAAATAAATATTCTAAAAAACTGACATTTTCATTCGTATTTTTTAGGTTATTATAGATATCGCCCGACATTTTCATTCGTATTTTTTAGGTTATTATAGATATGTATTGTGGTTATTTATTTTTTTGTTATTTTTTTAAACGTATTTATAAATTTTCTAAACATTGATAAGTGGACATTTAATTATTTATATTATAGGCAGAACCGATGAACTATTGCGAATATGAATGACACAAGCAAGCTTTTAAAATTTGATTAACACATTCAAATCCAGACAAATCATTTACGTAATAATTGTTCATTTTTACTTCTTCTTCTTCTTCCTTGCTGTAGACCTATGTAGTCTTACATCTTTTAGGAGGTCTTCCACGAGGACGAGTCCCGTGAGTCTGAATACGTTGTGGAAAATTGGGCAGTCTGATGGTCTGCATTCTTTGGACATGACCATTCCAGTGACCATACCATATTCGCTGTTTACTCCACCTTTAAATATAATCAGCTTAACATCTCTCTCTTATTCTGGTGTTCCTCGCGCGATTTCTTTATGCCTGCTATCATCCTCAGTGTTTTCATCTCGAAAGTTCTCAAAACTTGTTTGGCCCTGACTACTTTGTCTGTCCTTGCATCAACGCCATATGTTATTATTGGTTATTCATGCTTTATAAATTTTCATCTTACTCTTAATGTCCATGTTCCTTTTTTATATATATTATATTTTCTAATAATATATATATAAAAAATCAATATATAAAAAAAAAAACTCTCAATAATAAAATTTCCATCAATAAAATATATATGATTTTCCACAGGCGAAAAGATTTTTTACAATATCTTATGGATTCAGCACAAAATGAAGATACAAGCAAAGAAAATAAGGGTATGTATGAATAAAAATATTACATTATTCTTGAAAATGATACATAATTACGAAGCAACTGTTACAGCAATACTGAAATAAGCTAATATGCAGTGCACAATGGTGTTCTAGTGTCAACCTTTATATTATATATAGAAGTGAAGCATAGAAAAAACAAAAGAAGGCTGAAAGTATAATAAAGTAATCTGAGGCTCTATTTTGCCCTCAAAACCCGTAAGTTGAATAACATCATCCTTCAACCAATTTGTGGTCTTTCTATGTGTCTTTTGTTATTCCAAGGCCTCCACTTCAGATCTGATCTCATCCTATCTCGACACATGCCTGACCCACTGTTATTTAAGCTTTGTTGTTCTTTCCGCGACGTCGGTAACCTTTCTTCGTCTTTTCCCTCATTTCTAACTCTATCACATAGATGTGATAGAAAAATGTCATTAATCTCTTCTACTCAATCGTATTCCTCGTGATTGAGGGTCGTGTTTACCCTGTTAACCATTGCCCATGGCATACCATAAGCTGCTGTTACCAATCAGTGTCCAGGCTGCAGCTCCCTGATTTGATCAGACCAGGGGCTCGGTGGTCGTCCTTATGGTCACCTTCCCTCTTATTTGTCCATGATGACGAGCTTTTCGAGGTTGTCCTGATCTCTCCGGGCAATATATTTAAAATATTTTAACACTCTCTGAAAGCTGGTCAATGATAGACTGGCTTGTTCTTCTTGCCGTCCAGCCGGCCACATCTCGAAAGCATAATTTTTTAACCTCTTCGATGTTTGCATTGTCCAAGAATCGCTTTGTCAAGGAATATGGAAAAAACAAGGGTTTGAACCAGTTTCATCTTGGTCTTGTTTGAGATATTTTTGTCTTGCCATATCTTGGTGAGCTTTGTCATGGCAGTGTTAGCCATTTGGGTTCTGCGTCGAATCTCCCTGTCGCATCTCCCGGGTCAGTTTTCAGTGATCCAAGATGTAATTAATGCATATTACAAAATATAGTGCCGCATCGGTTAAAGTGTGACAGTCCATTCTTTCTGCCTGCCCTTTCGGGGAGACGGCGTGATGGTTAGTTAGTTAGTTAGTTTTACAAAATATAAAAAAAAAATCTTGTCTTTTTAGAAATACAGATGTTTTTTTTTTCAGTAATGGACGACGTGATGATCAAATCTCAAGCCTTGGGATTCTTCGTAGGTGGATCCGAGACCTCTAGTACGACCCTTAGCTTCGCTTGTGCCGTCATGGCACACACGCCGGACCTTCAGGACAAGTTGCGTAAGGATATCCAGGCGGCGGTGGAAAGGGCTCCGGATCTTTGCCCTTATGACCTAGTCAATGAAATACCTCTCTTGGAAAAAGTGTTGTGTGGTAACAAAAGTTTATATCTATAATTTTACTGGAACATTGATCTTTTTTATGATATAAAAGCAAGCTTCGTGTTCACAACTGAACCCTTCGAATCGAAATTCTAGTAATATAATTAATAACTCCTGTACCCATTGTGCGGTGTATTCACATTTTGCCACGATAGCAGCCTTAAGAGTATGGTGATTACGCTCTACTTTGCTAATGACTTTTGGGTTATAAGCGCTAGTGTGTATTTTTTCGATGTCGAGTTTCTTTAGAAGTTGGTTGAATTAATCAGACCCGAATTCTCGACCCTGGTCAGTTGTAATAAAGGTCGGGTAACCAAATCTTGAGATTCATTGAATAATCAGAACGTCAGCTGTCGTTTCGCGAATGTTTTTAACTGGAATTGTTTCTGGACATGAAATTTCCCTGACACTTTTGTAACACAATATTGGCTTTCTTCTGGAGTTGGAAGAGGTCCGATGATATCAATGTGTAGGTGTTTGCATGCCTACTAACTTTCGGCTTTTCAAAAAGTAAGCATATTTTTACCCACGTCTCTGTTCATTGCAGTCCAACGCTGCGTTATCAAACTGATGCCACGTCACGATAGCTGGGTAAAACAGCGTAACTGTACTTTTTGGGCTATTTTTTCACTGTTGAAATGCCTCATTTGCGGCTGGTCTTCGTTCGTGTTTTCGTGCTCGTTCGTGCATTCAATTCGTGTTTTGTCTTTCTTTTTGGAGTTTTGCGAGAATGCGTAGAGTTGGCCTTGCATTTGTGCAGCTTTAGAGCTGCGGAAAT
Source organism: Lepidostoma basale (assembly GCA_022606425.2). Taxonomy (NCBI): domain Eukaryota; kingdom Metazoa; phylum Arthropoda; class Insecta; order Trichoptera; family Lepidostomatidae; genus Lepidostoma; species Lepidostoma basale. The sequence goes on along the minus strand of JAHDVF020000729.1, from coordinate 2,273,893 downwards.
AATTTTTTTGTTTTTTTTTATAAAACAAAATGGCGGCACATTGTTGGGTTTTCCTTCAGGCGTCTTTTGCGTGACATCGAAAGGTGCTGAACTTGTTCTGGATTTTCTATTAATCGGAAACAAAAAACAGATTTATTAATCGATTATTTGTGCAACGGAAACACAAACCTTTAAAATAATTAATTAAATAATATTATGTATAAAAATAGTGAGGCTTTTTAAAAATATTAAAAATTTTGTCAAATTTTCCGACACATTTCAGCCCAATAAAATTATTTAAAACTTTAAGTTTATCCTTCCGATAACGTTTTACACAAAAACCTCCCAAAATTTTCACACAGATCGACCAATAACTCTTTGTGCTACAGATCCAGCAGTTTTTTAAGATAATCGGTTTTAAAGTTTCAATAAAATGAAAATATTTGTTTGAGAAACTTACCGATAAATCAACGATCCCAAGCACATATAATAGGCTTACAGCTTCCTCGAAACGCTGTTTATCTTCTTCTTGAAAATATGTGATTTCAGAAAAATGTGATTGCTCCCTTTAAAACCATTATCAAATGTCTCCAAAACCATTTCAAATCAAATAAAATCAGTTTATTTTCTCAAAATATATTACAAACAAAAATTATGGATTAAGGCATCTTTTGAGAACAGGTTAAATAAAATATAAAATACCCGGAACGCAATAGAGATGGTTAGACTTTAGAAATACAAGATACTCTCTAAAGTCAAGAGATTTTGCCTTTTCAACGAATTTTCACTGATATGAAAAACGTCAATCTCCGAAACGATCGTGTTCAGCAGTTTGATTGCTCTCTTAACCGGCATTACCAGAGTCTATTTACTCTTAATAGTCTTTCGTGGTTGAGGATCCTCGTGTGACCGAAGAGCCTTCTCTCTGCTGAGTCGACTCTGCTCTATGCTTCAACGTTCTGCATGCCTTTGTGTACTATTATTATACACCTAGGTCTATCTTCTGCAGTCTTTTCCCAGTATTCACATGTTTAATATGTGTAACATCAGAGGTAAAAGTTTTAGGAATATATTAATGTAAACTATATCATGACTGCTATCATAAGAACCAATCATTTTTATTGTACATTTTTTTTAAGAATTCGAAAGAATGATGGTATATTTTTTTGTAGAAACGTTAAGATTGTATTCGCCCCAACCCAGACTTGAGAGGGCGTGCTCAAAAGAATACCAATTCCCCGATAGTGATGTTCGGATCAATGTTGGAGATTCCATAGTGGTGCCGATAGCTGAAATAATGAGAGACCCGCAGCACTACCCCAACCCGGAGGCGTTTGACCCAGAGAGATTTTCTCCAGAAGAAATAAGAAAAAGGCCAAACGAAACCTTTATGCCGTTCGGCTCAGGACCGCGAATATGCATTGGTAACAAAACTATTTATGAATACTTTAATTACAACTATTACTTAGTTTATTGCAAATAAATTCCTTTACTCATTGGAAAGTCTCCGATGTAAGTTTTTTTTAACATAGGCTACAAACATGACAAATTATAATGCCATGACAACTAGAAATATTTAACCCTCCCAAAATTTTATGAAACTTAAAAAAAGTGTTAAACAATATTTCATTTATAATTTGGAGTTTTACATAATTGTTTCAGGACATCAATTTTTTTTTTCATTTTATTCATTATAACGCTATTCATGGTTTCTTTACTCTTCTTTCATTTTTATTATCATTTATTTATTTATACATATCAAAAGTTTCACAGAATCTGAGTTTTTTCAAACCTTGAAGACACAAATTAAGAGTATTGAATGTATAATAATGAATGACACAGTTAAATAAAATAAAGAACTATAGACAATTAAACATGAAATAATGTTATAAAATTAAAACAATTGATGCAATAATAATTTGGTTCATAAATAACTATATTATTTTTTTTCTTCTTACATTATTACACATTGAACTATGAGTGAATGAAAAGTTGCAGTATTATATTTAAGATAATCAATTTATTTTACTGAAATCTCGTGATAGAAGATCATTTTCAATAATAATTAATAAAACGATATTTTTAAACTACTTCCACTTTAGTCTTATTTTTGACAGCGAATATAGTTGGTTGATTCTATTCTAAAATAATCTTAAAATAATGATTTAAAATTTACTGAATTTATATTTTGGTATTAAAGTTATTTATGATGATTCGTATCAATATAACGGATTAAAAAAATTATTACAGCTGACATATTCATATAAAACATTTAAAAAAAAATATTTTTTTATTTTAATCATTACTGAATGAAATGTTATATATTTTGGTCCGTTAGGTTGGCGTCGCTATTTTTTGTTTTTTCCACCCATTAGTCCATGTTTGAGTCATAACAAGAAAAATTTTCGACAGTAATCTATTCGAGGATTATTTATTATTTATTTTTATTGGATAACATTGATCAGGGTGTGTTCTGTTTTTTCTTCTCGCCCGCAGATAGCCGGTCCATTGTGCTCTAATTATAATGTGGAATTTGCTTCAGGCTGCGTCCAATCTAAAGCCATTTGCGTCTATCAAATCGTTCCTGGCTGGCCTTAGTACGATGTTTTTCAATTGCGTCATTGGTAGACTTCCAAACTCATATTCTTTTATGTCTGGCGACGATACAAAATATCTGAAGCTTAAGGTGTCTTATAATCCCACTTCAACTCTTACATTCATGATTTAAAATATATGTTCTTAGGTTCTCTTCGTCTATGTTAGTATGCTGTATCTTCAAAGATTGTTTCTCGAATGTTTGTATTAATAAAGACTTATTTTTTTCTAGGAATGCGCTTCGCTATGACATCCATGAAGCTATTTTTATTTCACTTTTTGACGAATTTTAAACTAACTCCGTCCGATAAGACACGAATGCCCTTCGCCTTTGACAAGAGATCGTTAATGTTAAAGGCGGATCATGGTCTGTGGGTCAATATAGAACCATTGAAGGACAACTGAAATAAACAAAGACAACATTTTACCATATAATCGTAGACATCCTTGGCCATGCGTATCGTCTTGTATTTATTATCTATTAAAAAAAATAATAAAATGTTAATTACTGATGTCCCGTATTAACTTTTTCATTAACCATTTACACAATGTCATTAAAATGTTGTTTCATATTTGAATATATTTTTTACAACATTGATTTTCACTACACTTTTATTTTAATTTTTCAGAAACATGTTTCTGGGCACAAAGCTTCTTAAAAAATATTTAAATGCGAATCCACAAAACAAAGTGATATTAATAAAAATAATAAAATATTTAAATTTTTGTAGTGAAATCACTTTAATGGAGTATTAAGACGTGTTTTAAATCTTAAAATATAAATATGAATGCTGCATCTGATATTCGCGATCTGTTTGAAAGTTTAATAAAACTTATATGTTATTTGGGTTTTAATTTGAGCGTGGAATATAAATAAGATGTCTGAATCTGTCAGATCATTTATGCATCCAAGGTGTGAAGGAAGATTGATCCAGGCTGATGGGCCGGCTACTGCAAAAGCTAGATCACCGAAATTTGTACTAGGGAAATGCATACGCTCAACTATTCTTCCTATTGCAGAGGAGTTCGCCGAGCAAAGTATGGATTTTTAAAAATTTAGACCGTTATACAGAGTTCAAATATATCGTATAATACTCGTAGTATAACTTGATGCCATTCCATGATGCGCCTTGAAGACTACCCAGCAGAGTTTATACTTAATTGTTTCTGGACTTTTAAGCCAGTAAAAAGCTTTGAGGTGTTGTGCTATATGGAACTTTTTTGAAATATATTTAATAACTCTTGCTGCTGCATTAAAAGCAGATTGAAGTGTGTTTATTTGTTGTTTTGGAAGGTGCACAATTCCATTACAATAGTCTAGTCGTAACACGGGAAGGAATTTTCATAGTGTCATGGGGAATATCGCTTTTTACGGATTTTAATTGCTTAAGATGGAAGAAACTAGTTTTAGATATTGGAGAATGATTGATAGGATGTTGACACTTTGTGGAGTCCAGAGAAGTTCCGTTTTGAATGGATTTAGTTTGAGTTTGTTCGATGCCATCCATGTAGATATGGCATCAATGCAGTTGACAGTTATTGATGTGAGATGTTTAATGTCATTGGGGTTGCAGAAAAATTTATTTTGCTAATCATCAGCACAGCGATATGAGAGGAGGCCAAAAGAATTTATTATTTTAGCGATTCAAAAACATGACAAATAAAAGGTGTCCCTGTACAGAGCCTCGTGGCACACCAGACTGGATTACCTCTAAAAACATACCTGATCGCTAAAAGTTTAATATAATATGAGTAGTCAATTGTGATGAAGAATATGTAATACAAGAGGTTTTTTATAGTTTTGAAGTGGTTTCTTCAGAAACATTCTCTATATAATGTCGGTTTTATTTATCTCGATGAAAAAGGTCACGGTCAAGGTCAAGGTCAGGTAAATTCAAAGGTAGAAAAAAGAACCAGGTTTAAATTAATGTCAATACAAATTGATTCATGATCGATGAATAATTGGCAAGTTTTCCGATGTACATTTTTTAACATAAGCTGAAAACATAACAAACGATTATGTTATGAAAACTGGAAATTCGTCATCCCCCTGAAATTAATAGAAACTTAAAAAAAGTTTTAAACAATCCGTGAGAGAATGGATCCAGAAAGAATTCCTAAGATCGTGATACACGAGACACCAGAGGGCCGTCGACCACCAGGGCGAACAGCAAAAAGATGGAGAGGAGGCTGGTCGTTTTTATCACAGGAAGAAAGTTGATTTCCTGCATAAACAGATCGCAAGATCTTCAATCAACGGAAGAAGAGAATATAATAATGAATAACACAAAGAATTTTAGATGTAAAAAAAACATGACATTCACAAATTAATAACCATTTATGAAATAGTCATTCGGTTAATAAAATAATGGATTTTTTATTTTATCTGTTTACATTATTGTAAATTGAACTATTAGTGTTTGTAAAGTAATAGTATAGTATAATATTTAGTAAAATTAAGATTACTGCAGGCATAATCTATAGTAAAAACTTTTATTAAACAGTTTACAAGGGTATAAAAAAAAGTTATTGAAAGTTAAGGCATTAACACTGTGGAATTCCACAGTAATCTACTTTGGGAATTAAAAAAACATTGTTTAGACCACTTTTAAAAAAAAAAAAATTAAAATACACGACATGTTTCAGAGGATACCTCCATCTTCAGGTGTAAAAAATATAACAAAAACTAAACAAAGAAAGACTAATAAAAAACGCATTGAAAATTCGATACAAAAATTAAAAATTAAATTTAAGTTGGGCTATTTGTTATTAGTTGTGGTCTGGGGAACATTCTCAGAGGCAATGCCCCTTTGCCACCACACGCGTCGCAGGTTGCGGATAGCGATACGGCCCTTTCTTTTGCAAGGGGTTAGCTGCGAATAACCAATAAGCAGCCGCGGACAATGGGGCGGTTCACCGGAGGGGCGCTGGGGAGCCTGTGGCAAGGTATACCCCTACAAAGTGGTGTAAAAACTCGATGAAGGTGGACGACAGTGGCGAGCCCATGCCGCCACTCAAATATAAGCATATAGCCTGGAGAGTTGGGCCCCATCAACCCATTAACTAATACACTGGTAGCCCAAGTAGGAGAAGGAACACTCACTGCAAAACCTGGCATGTTCATAGGCCACAAAGGTGGCAGCCCCACCAATGAACTCGGGCTCTGTGGGCTAATAACCTGCAAGTCCTAAAATTAAACTTATTATAGAAACTAAAAGGAAAGAAAACCGGACCGATTCTAGAACAATGACCTTTGGCTTAAAATTTAGGACACGATTGGCTTTTTGGAATGTGAAAACGATGTGGGAGCTGCACAGACTCATTGAAGTAGCCACAGTCATGCAGCGATACAACATTGGTCTGCTGGGCTTGAGTGAGACTAGGATGAATGGTTTTGGAGAGATCACAACTGTTGGCAATGCTACGCTTCTCTACTCGGGAAAGGAAGACCTGGAAGGCACGAAGGAATTTGGCGTTGGCTTTTTGATGAGCAGTGATTTTCGAAAATCTCTTCTGGACTGGAGACCTGTCTCGGACAGAATCATTGTTGCAAGATTCCACTCTGCAGTTCGGAAAGTCTCTGTGGTACAGTGCTATGTCCCCACAAACATGTCCCAAGATAGCGATAAGGACAAATTCTACGACCAGCTTGCTACCACCCTGACATCCATCAAGCGGCAGGATATTGTGATGGTACTAGGAGACTTTAATGCCCAGGTTGGCGCAGAGAATACGCACTTGGAACGCTTCATGGGTAAGCACGGCATGGGCACTAGAAATGATAACGGGCAGCGTTTTATTGACTTTTGCTCCGCACATAACCTGGCAATCGGAGGTACGATGTTTCCACATAGAGATTGCCACAAATATACATGGAACTATCCAAACGGAGTAAACAAAAACCAGATCGACCATATTGCCATAGCCTGCAAATGGAAAAGGTCTCTGCTCGATGTTAGGAACAAGAGAGGGGCTGACGTAGACTCTGATCACCATTTGGTGCTGGCAGAGTTGCGTCTAAAGCTGGCTGTCCCTAAATCTCTTTCAAAGAGGGTAACGAGACGTTTCGATGTGACCAAGCTGCAGGATGAAGACGTCCGAAATGAGTAGAGATGAAGATGTTAATGGCAGACTTTTGGGCCACAAAACTAATAAGAAAAAGCCCTGGATGTCTGACGCCAGTTGGGGACTGATCGAGTGACGGAATGAAATAAATCAGCAACTGCTGCAGGCACAGACTCGGGCAGAAAAGGAGACACTGCAGGAAGAACGTAAAGAATGTCGCAAATTTATAAAGCGACGCATCAGAGAGGACAAGCGCTTGTATATATCTAATTTGGCAAATCGAGCACAGTCTGCTGCAGCCCGGAAGAATTTTGGAGATGTGTACAAGATTACCAAGCAACTCTCTGGAGACGTTTTCTCGCATCGTATTAATCGCCCTATTAGAGACAGATTGGGAGTACCAATTGCCTCCTTAGACAAGCAGCTAGCTCGATGGCACGATCATTTTTCAGGCATCCTCAGCAATGTTCCAGACGCCGCAAATGCTCCACAAACGGAGGAACCCTATCGGCCCTTGCTGGATATCGCTACTCACCCTCCTACGCAAACCGAAATAATGACAGCAATCCGCTCTCTAAAGAACAATAAGGCTCCTGGCAGTGACGGGATTGTAGCTGAGATGCTCAAGGCAAGCGAAACCTCCTCAACGAGCATCCTGGCCCCTCTGTTAGAACGCATATGGATCTCAGAGAGGCTGCCACCCGCCTGGAAGGAAGGACTCCTTGTAACAGTGCCCAAAAAGGGAGGGGTTTCCGTGGTGACAAAGATCCTTGCGAGAATTATATTGAGGAGAATGACTAGTGCACTCGAAGAAGGTATGCGAGAGGAACAGGCTGGCTTCCGAAGTGGCCGGTCTTGCGTTGAGCACATAAATACACTCCGCATCATAATTGAAGAGGCCTCTGAATGGCTATACAGCATGTACCTAACGTTCGTCGACTTTGAAAAGGCCTTCGATACATTATCGTGGACTTCAATCTGGTCAACTCTCATTCTCAAAGGAGTCCCACGGAAGATTGTGAATGTCATTAGGGCAATGTATGACGGTTGTTCTTGTCGTGTAGTGTACCAGAGCAAACTCTCCGAGGCCATCAAACTGAGTGCGGGAGTGCGACAGGGATGTCTACTATCACCCCTGCTCTTCATAGTGGTTCTGGAGGATATGTTGCGCCGTTCTTTCGACGGTCCTCGTGGCATTCCATGGATACGTGATACCCAGTTGGAGGATCTGGATTATGCTGATGACCTCTGTTTGCTTTCGGTAAACCGGGTGGATGCGGAGCGGAAACTTTGTAAACTTCACGAGGAAGCGGCAAAAGTGGGTCTCAAGATTAACATGTCCAAGACAGTAGACCTACGAATGTCCACAAATGACTCCACCCAATCTTGCTCCACGGTGTCCCCCTTGTGACCACGACCAGCTTCTGCTATCTCGGAAGTATGATAGCAGGCTCAGGAGGTACGGAGGAGGATGTAGCCAGCAGACTTAACAAGGCAAGGGGAGCTTTCGCTATGCTTCGCCCTGTATGGCGCTCCGGTATCATTTCGAGAAAGCTCAAGCTCCAAATATTCAGCAGTAGCGTTAAAAGCGTACTGCTGTACGGATGTGAGACTTGGAAATCTACCGCAGACGTTATTGGTAAACTCCAGGTGTTTATAAATAGGTGCCTTCGCTCAATATTCAAAATCTTTTGGCCCCAAACAGCGTCAAATGCCGTTCTCTGGACCATGGCAGGTGAAAAACCAATAAGAGAACAAGTTGCTTGGCGCAAATGGCAGTGGATCGGTCACACTCTGAGACGGAACCCAGCCTGCATCACTCAGGGCGCACTAGACTGGTCCCCTATGGGGGGAAAGAGAAAGCGAGGCAGACCTGGAGCCACCTGGAGAAGAACCCTGCAGGACGAGGTTAAGGCAGCAGGTCTCACTTGGGACGATGTTAAGCATCAGGCATTAGATAGAGTCGAGTGGAGAAGATTCCGTGAGGCCCTATGCACCACGGAAGTGTGACAGGACAAAGAGAAGAGAGAGAAGATTTGTTATAAGTAGGTACTAACAATTATTTATTAACAGTAAAATAATAAATAACAATAAATAATAATAATACATGATGATAATATAATTAAGAAAAAACATACATTTGAAAAGTTATAATTTATATAGAAATAAATAAATAAATAATTAATTTGCATTTGGTTGGCAATGGGAGCTTGCGAGATTAAATGTAAACAAAGTATTTAAGGAGAAAGGAGTAAAAGGAGGAATCTGATTATTTATTATATTTTCACCCAAAGTAGATAAAAATAAGTTTATTATCGTATTCATAAAAAATAACAACGAAATAATTTACTTAATGTATTTTAGATATCTTCTTTCAACCCCCTAAATGAATATCATTTTTAATTTATCTGTAACTTTTTTGTAACAACCCAACTAATTTGATGTGGCTACTCTCATACTTAAAATCGCATATGTACCTATTGTTACCTACACAATAACAACATTTTTTTTAAATATAGACCCAGTTTAATGTTGCAATGAATTTTTAAATGAATAATTTTTCTTCTTTCTCAATATTTTGACCACCTATGATTTATGCTTAAATTTAAAAGCAATGTTTCCCATTCAACACTATCCTAACGCTCCGAGTGAAACTAGCCGACGTTAATTCGTCCTGCAGCATTATTTTTTACCTGTAGGTGGATCAGGGTGTGTTCTGTTTTTTCTTCTCGCCCGCAGAAAACCAGTCCAGTGTGCTGTGGGTATATTCTGGGATTAGCCTCAGGCTGCGATCAATTCAAAACCATTTGCGTCTAACAAATCGAGCCTTGGTGGTCTATGTACGATATTTTTAAATACAGTACAGAGCCTTGTGGCACAGCGGATTGGATTACCTTTTAAACCATACCTGATCGCTAATAGTTTGATACGATCAGTGGCGGTACGTCCATACAACCCGAGAAGCCGGACTTAAAACATCTATATTAAAACGAGGTTTTTGCGCGTTTGAGCCGTCCACTTGTTTCATGCTTTCGGTGGGCTTCATATTAGGCTTGCAAAATGTAAAAGATTCTTTGTCGCACTTACGTATTTTTGGCTTGCAATCATATAGCTAGATGCATATATACCAGAAGATGTCTACAATTGTTGGTATGGATTTGAAGTCGGGCTTTATCACTCTGAAGTATATTACTATTCGATGTATAACGAACTTCATTTCTATTGTCAGAATGTTATCTGTCATTTACGTTATGTGCAGGAATGTTATGAAAATAACGATTATGTCATTTCTTTACGAATATTTATTTATAATTTATTGGCTTGCCTTACTGGCTAACCCTAGGTACGCCACTGGATACGATATAAGTATCAACTGTCATGAAGAATATGCAGTATCGAACAGATTAATTGAAACAAAACTTTTTTTCGTATTTTCGAATTTGGTAACAATTTCTTCGATTTTTTTGGCAACACAGTCGTCATTTTGACGTTAACTTTATGTTGGCATGTATTACAGGTAATGTCCACACGTTTTTGAGATTATTTAAGATATTCGACTACATTTTTCATTATTTTAATAAAAGTTGTAAAATTCTGATATTTCGACGGTGCCTTCAAAGATGGATAAGCGGATAATTACAGTGACAAAACTCAAATAGACATTTCAGCCGAGGTAAGAGTGGCGACAGTCAATAATAATAAAACGCTTTGAGGAGTCAGGGAATATCTCAGTGAAGAAAAAGGGGAAATGCGGCGTAAAAATGAAGACAACTAACCAGCTAGGAAAGGCGTCAAGAAGCAACTTCTGACTATGGCAATGAGGGCGAAGAGACTGATAAGGGTAAAAAAATATGTGAATTGCACTGTAGAAGGTTGGAAGAGAGTTATGTATAATAGAAGAGATTTTTTTATAGTTTTGAATTGGTTATGATTTTGTAGATTAAAGCGGTTTTATTTATTTCAATGAAGGCAGTTTTTTTTTAAAAGGGTCGGTAATAAATTAATCAAAGGTAGAAAATAGAACAAGGTTTACATTAATTTTAATACAAATTTATTTATTTTGTATGAATATTGCGGAAGCGAGAATATGTCGGGAAAGAACAACGTGGCGGCCCATTATTTTTGCCTACCCCTTCGGAGAGACGGAGTTATAGTGAGATAATTTTCATGATCACTCAGATTATGGAATTTCACAGTAGTCCTGCTTAAATTTTATTGAAAACATGTTTAAAAAGTGGGTTTTTTCCAGTTTCTTGTCTTTGGTAGACGTTTTCGCATTTGTTTAATAAATTTAAGTACATAATTAATAATATATTATATTACAAAAAAAAATTGATACCTAGTTATACTCCTTTTATTGTTTTATTATCCATTTTTTTATATAATAGATTCCGTAATATCAACTAAATCTTTTTTTTGTGATAATCTAATGATTTTACTGAAATTTCTTGATGAATTTTCATTTAAATTAATAATTATAAAACGATGTTTTTTTTAATAACTACGTGCGTTTATGTCTTGCTTGTTGCTGAAGTTGCTGAAGACACTTGTTGGTACAGAATGCACTTTAAATTATTAAATATATTCAGTAAACAAGATACCAAAAAAATAATAATTTAGTCACGAATTACTGTGAAAAATTTTTTTTTTAGTGTTTTATGGTTAGTCGTGACAGACTAAGGCTTTGACAGTTTTATATAAATATTATTTTTATACATCTCAAAGTACACTTTTGTTTCATTTTGTCTATTAAAACTATTGAGTTTTTTGTTTTCAAATTTTTATTAACATTTTTCGCAAACTCATCAAACTGTATTATACAAATTAGAGTGACATTTCCAGGCGTTATCTAGCAGTGCATTAAAGGCGATAGCCTTTCACATTGCGTTATAAAAAGATCTTCTGCTTAATGCTTAAATCTAATCTCCATAGATGGCGCTGGTCTGTAAATTGAAACTGACATGTAAATTGTGGTGTTGGATATTAACATACTCGTATATACAACTTCCAAAAATTTGTCAGACATGGTGGTCATTATAAGGTGGAATGGGGAATGTTGTAATTACATAAAGCGTGCGCTTAACCCAACCAATGACAGGTCATAAGTCCTGTAAACACCTCGATCACCATATTCGGTTTCCAGTTTGCATCTTCGTCTCTATTGAGATAAAATTAATCCTCAAACTGTATTAACTGAAAAAGAAATATTAAGATACATTAAAAAATAGTAAATATAATTATGAACGAGAATTCACAGACGATTATTCCGTAAATATTTTTGTAAAATACCATTGAATAATAAATTTTGAAGCGGTTTCAATACATAAAATATATTGTGTTTTTTGTGATCTTGGGAAAATCATTTTAACTCGTCTTTCTGGGCCGACGTTTGGTAAATCGTTGCAGTCTCCATCTTCAGGGTGGTTATGATGGCGGTCATACCCACCCTGTAGACCATCTGAACGTCAGCTCTGCTGGACGAGTTGTTAATCCTATGCCCGATTTTTGTTCGCACGTAATAGTATTTGGAATCTAGCTGACCAAAAAAGTACCCTCTTTTGGAAAAAGGAGCTTACAAAATTAAATCCTGTTTTGTTATATAATTAAACAAAAATACAGATCTCGACCTATCAACAGCAATCTTGATGATTGTTTATGATCTTACACTTCTAACTTTGAAATGTTAGTATAGGGTGTTTTTTAGAGGTTTGGTTTTTAAACTAGCAACATTATTTTAACAAACTCTCAATTTGACAGTTGACAGTTGATTTGTAATTAGACTGTCGTCAGAAGAGCGCTTGCAAATAATGCAAATTAATTTTGAAAATCGTGGTTCGGTACGCCAAACTTATCGTGCACTACGTCCATTTTACGGTCAACAAAATCGTCCATCCGAACGAGTTATTCGGAAGACCATGGAGGGGGAGTAAAGGGGATCCTATTGACTCTTTGAGCGGTGCATGGCCATCACCGTGGTGATGGCCATGCTACGCTGGAGGATTGATCTGATCCCAAGTACCTATCCACACCTCCTCGACTTTTGTCTCCCCTGGAAACTATGCGAAATGTTAGAGATCGAGTGTGAATAACCTCGGTAGATTATATTTATGCATAGGCTAACGTGGAAGGACACCTCGCCAACCCGTCTGGCAAGCGTGGCTTTGTAATGCCAACCACCCCCCGTATGACATGTCATACATGGAAAAGTATGGGGGAGGCCTATGTCCAGCAGTGGACGACAACGGCTGTTAAAGAAGAAGAAGAAGATGGATCGTTTTCGCACCACGTAAATTCTAGTGGATAATAATTCACAAAGACGACAACTGTCGAAAACTTGACTTCACGATTGCGCTTCATTCAAGCTAGCTGTGGCGCTCATATGGCCGAAATCACATTTAAACAAAAATAGCATAAAATTATCTATTAAGTTAAGCCAATATCATAGATTATTTTAATGTTTTTTTTTTTTCATTTTGAATATTTTATACCTCTAAAAAAAACACCCTTTAAATGAAATGGAATATAGAGGGTGTTGGTCTTTTTGTCCCTGATAGATTTCTCCGACAGCGACAGCACAGATTGTTTTACCAACCGGCCACCAAAACCAATCTGCCTCTGGTGACACCGGTAGGAAGAGCAATTAGTCTGCTGAACGCGGTCTCCTCGGAGATCGACGTCTTTTATATTAGTGAAGGTACGTTCAGGGGACAAATACTCTTGACTTTAGAAAGTATCTTGTCTTCCTAATGTCGAACCATCTCTAATGCGTTCCTGGTACTTTGTTGTATTTTCATAATATTTTACCAGTACTTAATAGATGCCTAAAACATTTTCCTGTTTGTAATGTCTTTTGAGTTAATAAACTGATTTGATTTGAAAAAAATATCAACGATCGCACTAAATGTGCTTTGTTATTCTGAATACATTTCTGAATTCTCCTTACTTTATTTTATAACATTTTATTTTGGACATTTTTTTGTAATTGTATGCATTTTTTATGTTTTTTTTGTAACTAACAAATTACCCATCACGCCGTTTCCCGTAAGCGCACACTGCTCGGATGAATATTCCTGTTTGATAATTATGAATGTTTTAGATGCATATTTTTTAATTTTTTATAACTATGGGTACTGGCTCTATTTATTTTCATAATATTATTGCATTCGATATTGGTATTTCCACAAATATTTTTTATTACACCCCATGCTTGCCATAGAATATGGCAGAACTAACTACCTAATTAACTAACCATCACCCCATTTTCTCGGGGGGCAGGCAGAGAGGATGTAATGCAATACTACTCTGTCCAGACATACACCTCTCTAGATTCCTCTACATTTAAACATCTTAACATACACATTCGTCGATTTTTCCGACTTCAAATGTGGCCGGCTTTTAGTATTTGATTAATTTGGTCATGCCATGGTTTTCTTAGTCTTCAACGGTTTCACTTTCCGCTCACACTGCTTGTATACGATAATTTAACCATTATTCTCTCGTTCATTCGTACCATATATTATACATAAACCATCTCAGGGATTGTTCTTATGAAGCAACAATCTTCCATGCATTGCTGCCTTATTTCGTTATTCGGTATTATATCAAATATATCATTTTCATTTTTATCAAATTTCGCACAGAGATCATTTATCCTCAGAGATCTAATTTCTATGGCATTTATCCTACTTCCATCCTTTTATTGCCGTCTCCAAGCTTTACTTTCATACGTAAGGGGTTTATATATCTAAGTCCATAACTTTGGCTATTTATGTAATATTTAAACACATATACTTGTTTTTAATTGTATCTCAATAGAGACGAAGAAACAAACTGGAAACTGAATATGGATGATCAAGGTGTTTACAGGACTTATGACCTGTCATTGGTTGGGTTAAGCGCACGCTTTATGTAATTACAACATTCCCCATTCCACCATTGTTATCATGATCATGCATGATACATTTTTGGAAGTTGTATATATACTCCAAATCCATACCTATCTTCACGTGTCAGTTCCAGTTAGCCATCTATGTAGATTTGATTGTACTAATTAATTTTTTAAGATTAATCTATACAATCCACCCACTAACGCCATCTATGAAGAATGATTGTTTAGCATTTAGCAAACTACTTTATTAACACAATACGAAGAGGCTACCGCCTCCTAGCGCACTGTTTTAGAAGTCGCCTGGAGTATCACTCCTATTTTATACGCCAAAGAATTGACCAGAATATTCACAAATACATATACTTGTATTTTTAAAGTTATAACACTGATTTCAAACATTAAAATAAAATTAGATTAATTTTAAGAATATTTAAATAAATAAAATTTCCATTGTTTTGGCCAAAACACTGTGATATTTTATCATTTTATAACTGTTAATTCAACAACTTTGTTTTATATCACAAATTGTATTTATTTTACTTTACGACAGCTGTTTCATCATCCAATGTTGACATCATCAGATGTTATAAAAATACATATCAAATGTCAAATTTTCGTAATTTTTCGAATCTGTCGTAAAGTAAAATAAATACAATTTGTGATATAAAACAAAGTTTTTGAATTAACGGTTATAAAATAAAATTTCATTACCAAGACCAATGTTTTAATCTTGACCACAATGTGAAAGCCTAAAGGATATATATGTTTTATTAATAACACCATTATGAAAATCTGAAGTTAGCACTCTTAGCCTTATTTAATGTACTACTTATTTTTTTTTAAATCTTGCGCCCACTGTGGACTGTCAACATCATTTGATATGCAGACGATGCTACCTTAATAGCTGAGTCTGAAGATGACTTGCAAAGAATGTTGTATAAATTCCACACAGTATAACAAAGGTTAAATATGGCTTTATCAGTCAATAAATAAAAAAGTCTCACTATATCTAGACAACCTACAAGATGTGTAAGCTGACTGTTGATGATATATATACCTGTGGAGCAAGTAATGAAGAATTTAGGAGTAGAGTTCTGTAGCCATAATGACCTTTATACCGAAGTACGAGAACAAATCAGTAATAATAATAATTATACTAATTTGTATAGCGCCGTTTTCGTGAATAGCTCACCTCAAGGGCGCGCTTTTAGTCATGAGATCAGATACCCATTGTTAACATTTTATGTGATATTTTGAAAAGGTGGTCTTTGTAATCTATCGGATTGTCAATGCATCTAAGGCGTGCAGGAAGCATATTCCAGGAGGACGAAATTGGTCCGGGGGTTGCGCATCGGCTCAATAATCTGCTTATTGCTGAGGAGTTTGCTTATCGAAACGTGGATTGCCGCAAGTTAGGGCAATCAGCCATACAAAGTACAAATAAATAGGCTGGTGCCATTCCGTGAAGCGCTTTAACAATCGTAGAGCATAGTTTATACTGGATTCTTTAAGGACACTTGAGCTAAAGCCTCTGCCGTGTCAGGATGATTGAAGAATCTGGTTTGAAAATTTTGAAAACTGTCGGTCTTGCTTGTGCACATGCGTAACGACAGCAAGATCAGAATTTATAAGACATGCGTGTGATGAGTAGAGACGCGGGCCACCACTGTGCGAACCAAGGGTCTATCAATTACTAGAAAAACTCTCCGATATCGTGTCCGCAACGTAGACATAAGAAAATCTAGCGAAATTGAAGATATCGTTTAGTGGAGTGGATCCAAAAGAAGATACTGGAGGGAACATGTAGCCCGAATGGATGGTGACAGACTCGCATATACAGCCGCTTATGAAATCCCCTCCGGACACCGCCCACCTGGAAGACCGCCTAAGAGAGATGGAGGGACAGCTGGACCTCATCATCCGACGAGACATGATTACTGTATCACAGATCGTCAGATCTATTAAAAGAAGAAAAATAAGAAGCCTGCGCCCACAATTATTAAAATCTAAATCTCAAATGCCTCCGGAACCGCAATAAGGTTTAGAACCCCTGCTAAAAATGACTAATAACTTGAAATTGGTTTAAATTTGATTGTTATATGCGGCTTAGAGTTTTTTTTATTCAAAAATTATGACTTGGCATTTTTTATGTTTTAGACCCCAAATATCTAACTTATCTGAATGCCCTCATAAAAGAACTAGAGAACATGAATATTCAATGATCTTATACAGCTTTTTATACGTATGCAAAAAAATTTTTTTTTATTATTATTATGTTCGGGAGTATATTTATAAAAATGAAAACAGAATTTCTTTTATTCTTCCTTAACGTAGTGGTCCAACGCGTACGATAAAGACGATAAATTTAATCAAAAATAATATATACCAGTCAATACGTTCGTACACCATAAACAGGTTTAAGTCATTTTTAAGTTATTATAAAAAAACAAATTAAATATCGTAGTTTTGAAATCCATAATATTAATTAGACTATTCATTGCATCCAGAAGGTACAGAAAAAAATTCTTACGATTTCTGTACCTTAAAGAGAACGGTTACAACCCCTGGCTGTACCCAACTGATTTCTTGCTCGGTACGCTGGACTACCAATCATTGGAAATTAGACGAACTATCCACCTGGGTGTTCACTTTTTTCAACTGATTCGTGGTCGAATACATAACTCTGATATTTTGAATGACTTGACTTTGTTTGTCCCCGACAATTATCTGCGACATAGGCAACATATATTATTTCACCTGCCACTGTGTAGAACCAATTTACCTAAGGTAATGCCCGTGGGCAGGGCAATAATACTATTAAACCGCATCTCTTCGGATGTGAACATTTTTCACGGTAGTGAGGCTACCCTCAGAAAGCATCTATCTCTTATGTACTAAATTGCTATTTGCTTCTCTACTTATTGTACAAAAATGTTTATCTTTACCAAACTGTTCTCGAATATATATTTTTTTAATTTTCTTCTGTTTTTATTTTTTTCTGACTTGCTCTCATTTGTTTTCTTGTTATATTATTTGTAAATATATATTTTTTAATTGTTAATTTTGTTTATAATTTTTTGGATAAATTGAAATTGAAATTTCAATTCCCGTGATTTTTCTTTGCAGGCAGCTACCGGATAATAGACATGGAGCGCATGATCACGGAGTACGTTATTCCGACTATCTCCGCCAACTGGGTATCTCTGGCCTTGCTGGGATCGTTGACGCTACTTTACTGGCTCCACACATTACAATTCACTTACTTTAGCGATATTGGCCTGCCTTTCCAAAAGCCGACAGCATTCGCTGCAGCTTCCATTTTACTAGGGAAAATATCTACTACCGAATTCTATATAAATATGTATGATCGTTTAAAAAAATATCCCGTGGCAGGTCAGTATGTTTTATAATTTCGGAAGGCGTTCCAATATGAATGCAAAATAATGAATCATTGTAACTAACTAACTAACTAACCATCACGCCGTCTCCCCGAAGGGGTAGGCAGAAAGAATGGACTGCCACACCTTTCTTTCCTGACATATTTCTCTCGTTTCCTCAACATTCATACATCGTGTCATGCACGCGCTTCGATTTCTCTGGCTCCTCACATGGCCGACATTCAATATTTAATTTATTTGATCGTGCCACGTTTTCCTCGGTCTTTCTCTATTTATGGTTCCATTTACATCATTAATATATAATTTTTATACCATTCTTTCTTCATTCATTCTTTCCATATGTCCAAACCATCTTAATGATCCTTTCATTATTTTGTTCATGACACCATCATTCGCACCGCATTCTCTTCTTATATTTTGAGATCTCACGAATCATTGTATCTTTATATTAACTAATTAACTAACTAACCATCACGCCGTCTCTCCGAAGGGGTAGGCAGAAAGAATGGACTGCCACACCTTTCTTTCCTGACATATTTCTCTCGCTTCCTCAACATTCATACATCGTGTCATGCACGCGCGTCGATTTCTCTGGCTCCTCACATGGCCGACATTCAATATTTGATTTATTTGATCGTGCCACGTTTTCCTCGGTCTTCCTCTATTTCTGGTTCCATTTACATCATTAACATATAATTTTTTTACCATTCTTTCTTCATTCATTCTTTCCATATGTCCAAACCATCTTAATGATCCTTTCATTATTTTGTTCATGACACCATCATTCGCACCGCATTCACTTCTTATATTTTCATTCGGCACTCTATCATACACAGAGTATCCACACATTATTCTAAGAGATCTCATTTCAACTGCATTTTTTTCTACTTTCATCCTCCTTTTGCCAGTTCCATGCTTCGCTTCCATACATAAGGGTCAGTAGAAGAACACCATTGTGCACTGCCATTCTAGCTTTTATGAAAGGTTTTTGTTTGCGATGACAACTTTAAGTGCACCATTCACTTTGTTGCCTGCCCCAACCCTTCTTTCAATATCCCTCTCCACTCGCCCATCTTTTGTAAACATACTACCTAAATACACGAACTCAACTACTTGCTCCAATTTTCACCATTCACGCTAATGTTGCAGACTGTCATGGTTTCTTCCTTTTCAAAAATCATTACCTTGGACTTATTAACATTCATCATCAGATCATTTCGCATGCATACCTCATACATACAATTCACCAGGACTTGTAGTTCATGCTCGTTGTCTCGTTGTCTTTTTATTATTATTATCTTTATATTATATACATGCTATAAAACTCCAAACGAATGAAAAAGTCTGTTTTCTAGAAGTTTTATTATAATTTATGTGCTTTCACATTTTAATAAATTGTCATTACATATTTTGTTTCTCTAGGGTATTATCAAATGTAGTGAAACTCAACAGGCTTAGACAGGCGAAACGTGTCATTCACCTAAATTAGAATTAAACTTGTAGAAAACAGACGTTTTCATTCGTATTCATAATTGAGAACTAATATTAACGACTTGTTTAATCTTATTCAGGAACTTTTGAGGGCAGAAATCCTGTAGTGATGGTGATGGAACCCCGAATGATAAACGCTGTTTTGACAAAAGACTTCACGCACTTTGCAAACAAAATAAACTATGGCCGAAAATCAATAATTCAGATCCACAAAATGATTTTATTTTTAGAGGTATGTTACAAAAAATTCAAATGTGTTATCATCATATACCTACATGTAATATTAAATTATGATAACCTATCCAAAAAAGCTAGAATGGCAGTGCACAATAGTGTTCTTCTACCGACTCTTATGTATGGAAGCGAACCATGGAACTGGCAAAAGAAGGATGAAAGTAGAATAAATGCAGTAGAAATGAGATCTCTTAGACGAATGTGCGGATACTCTGTGTATGATAGAGTGTCGAATGAAAATATAAGAAGTGTCATGAACAAAATAATGATAGGATCATTAAGATGGTTTGGACATATGGAAAGAATGAATGAAGAAAAAATGGTAAAAAAATTATATGTTAATAATGTAAATGGGTCAAGAAATAGAGGAAGACCGAGGAAAACGTGGCACGATCAAATAAATCAAATATTGAATGTCGGCCATGTGAGGAGTCAGAGAAATCGTCGCGCGTGCATGACACGATGTATGAATGTTCAGAAAGCGAGAGAAATATGTCAGGAAAGAAAAGTGGGGCAGTCCATTCTTTCTGCCTACCCCTTCGGGGAGACGGTGTGATGGTTAGTTAGTTAGTTTATTATATATGAAATTCAGCTCGGCAAATGTATTTATTTTAATTGAAAGTATCATAGATGGGTTGATTTAAAAAATATGTTTTGAGTTTTTTAATTCATAAATATGATTTACAAAACTTTGGAAAGATGAACACAATATGAATGATTTATTTTTCTTATTGGAGTGCCATGTCAGGTCCCTCCGACGTAGGCAACCACTATGGCGTAGGCCTCTCTATCTTGTGCCAGACGGAACAACTCCCTCATCCTCCGATTTCCAGTCCACTCTTTGATATTCTCAAGCCAGGACATCTGGGGTCTTCCCACACTGCGCCTACCCTCAATCTTCCCTTTCATGATGAGGTGCAGCAGACCGTATGTCTCGTTGCAGGGATTTAATTCTTCTATATTCCCCATCACTTTGTGTTGTAGATTAACATTTTGGAATATTTTTTTTAAAACATTGTATTTTCGTAATAGAAGAGATCCAATCGCTAAAAATAGGATAGAATATGGAAGAGAAAATTGTCAATGTGGTCGGTTATAGCTGAGAACAATAATGACCTACAAAAAATTCTAGACAGACTTCATCATGCCTGTAAGAAATACAATGTGACAATTTCCATCGAAAAGACAAAATTTATGACATTTCCCAAAACACCTAAAACACGTTATCTAGCTGTAAAGAATCAACCCATCGAACCTTCAGGTATCTAGACATATACCTGGTTGGAGGACCTGATCTGCGGGAAGTAATACAAGCCCAAGTCAACAACATTCTCTAGTGCCCTAAAATCCACAATATCCACAATGTGGAAAAACAAAGATATGACCATTAAGAGTAAGATGAGAATCTATAAAGCATGCGTAAGACCAACAATAACATATGACGTTGAAGCAAGGACATCCACAGTCAGGACAAAACAAGTTTTAAGGACTTCCGAGATGAAAACACTGAGAACGATTGTAGGTGAGACACTGAGATATCGTGTGAGGAACACCAGAATTAGAGAGATATGAAATTAACGACTTGTTTAATCTTAACGACTTGTTTAATCTTATTTTATAAGTCTTATCTTATAGTCAAAGTATTATCTTATAGTCAAAGTATTTTAAATCAAAAAAAAAACTTTGAATGTTACTGTTTTCAGGGGGAAGAATGGAAACGTGTTCGCGCTCGCTTGAATCCTATCTTTAGTTCAGCAAAGATCCGCGCCATGGACCCCCTCATACAGCAAAGCTGTAAACAGATGATCGCGTTTTTGAACCAGAGAGCGCGTAATTATCAGTTCTGATTTTAAATTTGTGTTTGTTTAAAATATGAAATCCATTATTACAATAAAAATAATAATTAGGGTAATTTGTAGAGCTCCGTTGTAGCTGACACTAGCGATCAGATGTTGGATGTTTATATTTTATATGCTATTTTGAAAAGGTAGATTTAAAATCAGTCGGAATATCCATGCATCTGAGGTGTGCAGGGAGCATATTTCAGGTGGACGGATCTGCCACCGTAAGAGCCCATTTTACGGCTGCGCTAAGGCTCAAATAATCTGTCTGTTGCCGACGAGTTTGCTGAACGAATCGTAGATTGCCTCAAATTAGGGCTATGCACAGTATAAATGTTATTCAGTGAAGTGATTAAAAAACCGTCCAGCATATTTTGTATTGAGTTCTTTTAGGATATTTAAACCAGTGAAGATCTTTTAGAAATTGTGAAATATGAGAAAAGACAGTCGTACTGCCGCATTGAAAACAGAATGAAGTATATTTATTTGTTTCTAAGGGATGTTGGATTAAATGCCGTTGACTTCGGTTTACTTTCTCATGGATGACCTTTGTTTTATCTTTTTGTGAACAACCTTAGTGGAAGAGTGGCAAAAACTTTATGATTGCCACACCGAATGTCCCGGGTTCGATTCCCAGCAATGGCAGTGATTGATTTACTTACTGTCTTCGATGATTGATAAACTACCTATCACATGTCATGAGTAATTTGGTTCAAATAACCTGTTGTATACCAAAATGTAAAGCAACGGGAACCTACCACACTAAAGGCCCAAGTGGCATCCCAAGAACCAGAAAAAATGTTACACTTTGCTGCAAACCAATCCCTTGGATTGAAACTAGCAAAGAATGATACTAAATACAATACGTTAATGGCGGTAGCCTTTCACATTGCGTTAATAAAAAGATCGTCTGATTAATTCTTAATCCAATCTTCATAGATGGCGCTAGTGTGTAGATTGAAATAGAACATGTGAAATGTGGTGTTACATAGTAGCATATATACAACTTCCAAAAATTTGTGAGACATGGTGGTTGTAAGAAGGGCTGAATGGGGATTGTTGTATTACATAAAGCGTGCGCTAAACCCAACCAATGACGGGTCATAAGTCCTGTAAACACCTCGACCACCATATTTTGTTTCTAATTTGCATCTTCACCTCTATTGAGATACAATTAATCCTTGAAATGATACTAAACGTTTGAATACATGATCATGTTTATAATAAAGCGTGTTCTCTACTTTGGCAGCCGGAGACACGGAAATCGAACTAAAAATGTTGACTTGCCGTTATACACTTGATGTAATTGGAAGTACTGTTATTGGAATAGATTGCGCTTCATTTAAAAACACTGAAACCGAATTTGTACAGGTAAGAACTCTATAATTTCATGACTTTTTAAATGTTAACAAAAAAAAAAAGGTTTTCTGTTGCAATATAGAATATGGCAAAATAATTTTAATAATATGTTTCGTTTTTTTATACACTTCTTCTTTCTCTTTGCCATTTCCCATCATCTGGGGTCGGCTCTCCTCTTACGAAAACGCCAAACTTTCCTATTTTCACTCGTTTCCACTGTCAGGTTCTCGCGTTGGAGCTCGTTTTCCATGTTGGCCCACCATGTTGCCATTGGGCGACCTCTTCTTTTGGTTTTGTGGGAATGCTGAGGGTTTTTTTGACAATGTGCTCGCTGTCTCTTCGCATCACATGACCGTACCACCGGAGTCGAGATTCTCTTAATTTTTCCGTTATTGGGGCAACCTTAAAGCTAATCCTCACGTATTCGTTCCTTACGTGGTCCAGCCTTGTGACGCCTCCAGCCCACCTCAACATTTTCATTTCGGCAGCGTGGACTCGACTTTCGTGGACTTTTTTGTTGGTCCAGCACTATTAATAGTCTTAAACTCTTGATATGTGTAAGAAACTGGCTGTTATCGAAGCACGTCAACCGTCAACCAAATGTCAAAAAAATATTAATTTTATTTTAAAACTATGACTTGTATACCTCACGAGGTATAATAGATGGGAATGCAGAGTGTAGCGTACAACTAGAATTTGAATGAAACTCAAATATATTAGAAGATTTTTCGGTTAACAGCCAAATTTGCTACACAATTAAATCAAGGGTGAACTTCTTCTTCTTCTTAAAGTCCCCTTTTAGATTCCCCCGACGTTGACGATCACTCTGGTAAACTCTTCCCTATCCTGCGCTGTCCGGAATAGCTCCTCCACAGTTTGGATTCCCGTCCAATCCCTCACATCGCGCAGCCAAGAGATCCGCCTTCTCCCTGCCCCCCTGCGGCCCTCCACTTTTCCCTTGAAAATCAGATAACCCAGATATGAAATCTTTCGGACTTTGATCAATGTCAGCAGCTCTTTATTTACTCCTGCACGATTCAGGACTTCTGTGTTCGTCACTCTGTCTGTCCATGGGATCCTGAACATTTTTCGGTGAAGCCACATTTCAAATGCCTCTAACCGGTTCATTGTATTTACTTTTAATGTCCATGTCTCACACCCATATAACAGAACAGACCACACATAACACCTTAACATCCTCTGTCTTGTCTATCCTGTTCACATTTGTTACGTTAGGCATGTTTTATATTAAGAAATAATTTGGGTGAACTAACACTTCGAAAATCAAATTATATTAAAAGTGTTAGAATGTTTTTTTTTCTGTATTATAGAAAGCTGAAGCTGCCTTTACAAATTCTCGGCTAAGTACTTTCTTATTTATATTATTTGCGGGAATTAACAGATCATTGTTGAAGTATATGCCGGACAGCCTGTATAACTCTGATTCCTTGCGCTATATCAGTGGCGTCATTTCTAGTGTCATGAAGGCTAGAGAACTGGATCCCAGTAAAAGGTAATTTTGTATATCGGTCACCCCATATACGTTTGGTAATAATTTATATTCAAGTTATTTGAATTTTTAAACATAGATTAGTGGACATCAATGTTTCGAATATACAAAAAGATTACATATTCGCACTTACTTAGTGGTGGTCTATTATTAAAAATAATTGAAAACACTTTTATACTTTGTTTTTATACCAATTTATTTTGTTTTATCGAACCAACTGGTTTTGCTTCCACTGGAGCTTCGTCAGGTTCACAAAAAATCTGTTTTTGTAACCATGCGAGGATTATAAAAACAGTTGAAAAACAGTTTGAAGAAAACTACATTTTAAACTTTTTTTCCAATGAGCCACTACAAGCGAAGTTATTATGAAAAATATTTGTGAATGCGTTTAAACAAACTTAACAAACGCGTCATCAATAAAGAATTGCAAATTTCGCTAAATAAATAAAATATTGAATGCCACTTGAGGAGTAAGAGAAATCGACGCGCGTGCATGACACGTTGTATGAATGTTGAGGAAGCGAGTTATTTTAGTAAGTTTGTTTTGTAACCCTCTCCATGCTCCGGTGCGAGCGAAACCGGTTGATTGAATGAAACAAAATAATGTGGTGTAAAAACATTTTATTTATTTTATATTTATTTAATTGTACACCCAGATTATTAGGTAAATAAATTAATTCAGCTATTAGGTTTAGAAGGTTGTTTATATCTTATATGTTGTTGTATTATTTTTCAGATTTATTTAAAACTTAACTTTAGCATATTATTTCTCCCGGTTTTTTTGTAGAGTTTTAGTCCATTGTATAGTACCATTGATTGTCCTGCCTTTGGTCGTGCATTCGGTAAAAGATATTTATGGTCCAGTATCTGTATAGGTCTGAGTTTTTAAAAATGTAGTTTGTAGCTAATGTCTGATTACTATATGTACTATTTTCAAGGTCTCAAATTTGGTCAGATATGATATGCCCAGTTGTTTTGTTTTTTGTATGGTTGGGGTCGGATACTTAATGTTTTGCAATGTCCGTTAAGACTCCTAGGCCTTAGAAGGGAATCATATATGTTTGTCGACATAACTTAGTCGTTTTAACATAATTTTTATTTTTACGTTGTAACATTTATGTTTTAACATAACTATGAATTAATTTTAGATAAAATTCAGGCATTTACACTGTGAAATTCTATAATGACCAATTTCTTATGAATTAAAACAATTTTTTCACTTTTGAGATTATTTTATTTGACATGTTTCGAAGGCTTACACTTTCATTATCGGGATAACGATAAAAACGTTCGAGAAAAATAAATTCAAACGAGAAAAATACAATATTTTGATTCATAAAATAATTCGTAATATGAATAATCTAAATACCCTTCGTGTAGAGTTGCAAAGGTTATGTATAAAAATGTGGAAAGCAGCGGAAAACTACAAAATTAAAGGCTCAAGTGCCATCCCAAGTACCAGCAAAAATGTGACAGTGCTGCAAACCAATCCCTAGAAAGGAAACTTTAAAACAGGCAGAGCATATGAACTATTATGCATTCATAGAACGCAATATATACATATGTTAGCAAGTTCATAAAATTTGATTAATTCTTTTCAATCCAGAAATATTATTCACATATAAAGTTATTCACATAATTCATAATTGTCGTTTTTTTTTTACATACAAATGCAACGAATAAAAACTTAATAGTTAATATGATTTTCACAGGCGTAAAGATTTTTTACAATATCTAATGGATTCAGCGCAAAATGAAGATGCAAGCAATGAGGAAAAGGGTATGTATCAATTTTTCACATAATTACTAAGCATCTGAGACTGTTTTCTGTGGGCTGTGAGCAAATTGGTCGCTTTACGAGAGGAAGGTTGCTAACATTGTTTATCAACCATACTCTTTTCTCATCCGGACTTGAGACCGGCAATAGCAGAGTTAAGATATATTTAGATATCTGGGAGTGCATCTGCTCAGTCAAAATGACATCAGGTATCAGGTTCTTTCAAGGAGACCATATGGAAGAATTAATATATGAGAACTGACAGTAAGATCAGAATATACAAAACTTGCGTAAGGCCTATATACTGACATATATAATTTAGACCAGAGTGGATACCACAATAACGATGGCTAAAGTGGCAGAGATGCGGATACGGAGGACAAAAGCAGGAAAGACTCTTGGAGTTATGGTGAGGAACACGGCTATCCGCGAAACCTGCAAGGTGGAAGAAGATGACCAAGCAACTGTTCAACATGTGATTTTATTCCGTCTTATATCGCATCTGCTGTTAAATGTCTCATCTGTGTGATGCACACGGCTTCTGTGATTTTATTCCGTCTTATATCGCATCTGCTGTTAAATGTCTCATCTGTGTGATGCACGCGGCTTCTGTGATTTTATTCCGTCTTATATCGCATCTGCTGTTAAATGTCTCATCTGTGTGATGCACACGGCTTCTGTGATTTTATTCCGTCTTATATCGCATCTGCTGTTAAATGTCTCATCTGTGTGATGCACGCGGCTTCTGTGATTTTATTCCGTCTTATATCGCATCTGCTGTTAAATGTCTCATCTGTGTGATGCACACGGCTTCTCTGACTTTATTTCATCTTACGTCGCATTTGCCACTAAATGTCTCATCATATGGTATATACTCGTATCAAGTTGTGGTTCTGTAGTGGCTCTAGGTCTGGCCCCCTTTTTCAATGCCATAAGTCTAGGATCAATAGCACGATGCAGTATGATCCCTTAATTAGAGTGCGTCAAATCTATAAATAAATAGGAAATTGGACCAAACAACTGTATAACAGTATATTTGTTATTAGTTAATTTGTTTTTGTTCAAACAACAGTATATTAGTTAATTTGTTAATAAGTCCAAGATATCCAAAAAAGCTAGAATGGCAGTGCACAATGGTGTTCTTCTACCGACCCTTATGTATGGAAGCGAAGCATGGAACTGGCAAAGGAAGGATGAAAGTAGAATAAATGCAGTAGAAATGAGATCTCTTAGACGAATGTGTGGATATTCTGTGTATGATAGAGTGTCGAATGAAAATATAAGAAGTGAATGCGGTGCGAATGATGGTGTCATGAACAAAATAATGAAAGGATCATTAAGATGGTTTGGACATATGGAAAGAATGAATGAAGAAAGAATGGTAAAAAAATTATACGTAAATGATGTAAATGGTACCAGAAATAGAGGAAGACCAAGGAAAACGTGGCACGATCAAATAAATCAAATATTGAATGTCGGCCATGTGAGGAGTCAGAGAAATCGACGCGCGTGCATGTATGAATGTTGAGGAAGCGAGAGAAATATGTCAGGAAAGAAAGGTGTGGCAGTCCATTATTTCTGCCTACCCCTTCGGGGAGACGGCGTGATGGTTAGTTAGTTAGTTAGTTTTTGTTTTTTGAGCTAGATTTAAAAAAAAATTCTTATGTATTTTCCTTCACTTTGTGGTGAATATTCATATTATAATATATCTGTTATCACATGTTTTGCTATTTTAATAATTGTAAAGATGTTCACATTAGGTTGCAGTGTGACATTTCAAAATCTAATGGTTATTATTAATAGTATTTTTTAACTACCGATGTTTTTTTAGTGGCGGACGATCTGATGATCCAATCTCAAGCCTTGGGATTCTTTGTAGCTGGTACCGAGTTCTCTAGTTCGACTCTTAGTTTCGCATGCACTATCATGGCGCACACGCCGGACATTCAGGACAAGTTGCGTAAGGATATCCAGGAGGCGGTGAAAAGGTCTCCGGAACTTTGCCCTTATGACCTCATCAATGAAATACCTCTCTTGGAAAAAGTGTTGTGTGGTAACTGAAGTCTCTCTATATATTTTTTACTGTTATATTCTTCATGGCCTGTGACACCTGTGGGAAGAGCAATTAATCTGTTGAACGTGGTCTCCTCGGAGATCGACGTCTTTCATCTTAGTGAAAGTACGTTCAGAAGGCAAATACTCTTAATTCTGGAGAGTATCCTGTCTTCCTAATTTCAAACCATCTCTCGTGCGTTTCTGGTAGTATACTATACACAATATATTATTTTACCCGTTCTCAATAGATGCCTTAAAAATTAATTTTGTGATATCTATTGATGAAATAAACTGATTTTATTCATTCATTCATAATGAAAAAACAGACTTCATATTTACAAGTAACAATATGATAAAGACGATTGTTTCTCAGTAAATATGAGTCATTTTTGAGGAGAAGTTAAGATAAAAAATAAATATATTTTTAAATTACCCATCGTTTTGGCTGAAACACTATGATGCTTCAACTGGCTATGATTTTGTTATACAAATTTAAAATAGAATTGGCCGAAACACTATGATACTTCAACGTTATTAACTTTTAAATTAAAAAAACGATCTTTATAGTTAATTTTTCGCGACAGCTATTTCGTCAA
Organism: Lepidostoma basale; assembly: GCA_022606425.2. Classification (NCBI taxonomy): domain Eukaryota; kingdom Metazoa; phylum Arthropoda; class Insecta; order Trichoptera; family Lepidostomatidae; genus Lepidostoma; species Lepidostoma basale. The sequence goes on along the minus strand of JAHDVF020000729.1, from coordinate 2,245,105 downwards.
CCTACGTTAACATCATAAGGCGTTATATGAATTTTTCAACGGCTAAAATTAATTTTCGTGATTTTTTATGTGTACTCGTATGTTCCAATGTCAATTTGAATAATTTCTTTGATAACATTTTGAAGTTCTTGCTGGAGTAGAGTTAGGTACCTAATTGCAGTTAATTAATAGGTTAGTTACTATTTATATGGCAAAAGCTCATTAGTGTGATAAGTCATAGTTAAAATTTAGTATGCGAAATCTATTGACAAGTTTACAATCAGAGGTGGGGAAAAACAATGATCATAATGAGAAAATTAATGTTGACAGTTAAAATTATTGTAACACCTGATGATGCTAACATAGGTAGACGAAACAGCTGTCGCGATTGATAAAAAAAAGAACAATTTAAATTTTAATTGTATCTCAATAGAGACGAAGACGTAAACTGGAAACTGAACATGGATGATCAAGGTGTTTACAGGACTTATGACCTGTCATTGGTTGGGTTAAGCGCACGCTTTATGTAATTACAACATTCCCCATTCCACCTTTGTTATTGTGATCATAGATTAGTATTATTCCATTCTATATGCCAAAGAATTTTGACCAGAATATTTGAAGACCAAATATTTGTGAATGTATACTTATACCTGTATACAAATCCTGGATTTACACCAAAGGGTGGTTAATTCAAATTTTAATTGTATCTCAATAGAGACGAAGACGCAAACTGGAAACTGAACATGGATGATCAAGGTGTTTACAGGACTTATGACCTGTCATTGGTTGGGTTAAGCGCACGCTTTATATAATTACAACATTCCCCATTCCACCTTTGTTATTGTGATCATGCATGACAAATTTTTGGAAGATGTATATATACTTCAAAATCCATATTTATCTTCACGTGGCAGTTTCAGTCAGCCATCTATGTAGATTTGGTTGCACTAGTGAATTTTTTCCAGAATTAACCTATACAACCGACCTACTAACGCCATCTATGGAGAATGATTTTCGGCATTTAGCAAACTACCTTATTAACACAATGCGAAGGCTGTCACCGAACATATTGTTAGAAGCCGCTAGGAGTATTATTCCATTCTATATGCCAAAGAATTTTGACCAGAATATTTGAAGACCAAATATTTGTGAATGTATACTTATACCTGTATACAAATCCTGGATTTACACCAAAGGGTGGTTAATTCAAATTTTAATTGTATCTCAATAGAGACGAAGACGTAAACTGGAAACTGAACATGGATGATCAAGGTGTTTACAGGACTTATGACCTGTCATTGGTTGGGTTAAGCGCACGCTTTATGTAATTACAACATTCCCCATTCCACATTTGTTATTGTGATCATGCATGACAAATTTTTGGAAGATGTATATATACTTCAAAATCCATATTTATCTTCACGTGTCAGTTTCAACAACAATTTAAACAATTTAAATTGTCATATCATAAAGAAAAATTTAAATTGTCATATCATAAACAGCTTTTTTGTTCGATTTCGGTAATGAAATCTTTGGTAATCCTAATGAATTGTCATTTATAGAAACTTATATTTAGAAACTAAGTTTTTTATTTGAATATTTTTTTAAGAACATTGAATTTTTACATAAAAACTACAAATCTCTATTGGCATCCGTAAAAGTCTCGCGGATAGCCCCAATATCCAAATCTCAAATAACAGTACTGCAATTATAAGAATCAGCACACACTGTACTCCTTGTATAAAAACATTTCAGAACAGTTGTTGTTATCAAAAGTGGATCTAAATATATCATGTCACAGTTTTCAAAAATCCCTTTTTTGAAAATTAAATAATAATAATATACAAATCGATGGTTTCATAAATATTTATAAATTATTATCTTCTGCCTCTTGTATCTAATGTAGACCATGGGGCGGAAGAGTCAAGTCTTGAACCAAGACGCTATGGACATCTAGAGAAGGGGAAGACGTTGAAAGTGAAAACGCTACCGTCTTTCCGATGGTCCCCTCTTTTGTCTCTTCAAAGTCTAGTGTGCCATAATATATCCCTGTTATTCTCCACCTAGGTCTGATTCACACGATTCATTGAACCTCTGTGGTAAACGTTTTATAAAACCATGACTTGACTGCTATTGTAAGAACGAAGAATCATTTTCGATGCTCATTATTTTCAAGAGTAAGAAAGCAACTGATGGTATCTTAATTGCTTTTTTTTTAGAAACGCTAAGATTGTATTCGCCTGTACCCAGACTTGAGAGGGCGTGCTCAAAAGAATACCAATTCCCCGATAGTGATGTGAGGATCAATGTTGGAGATTCCATAATGGTGCCGATACCTGGAATAATGAGAGACCCTCAGTACTTCCCTAACCCGGAAGTGTTTGACCCAGAGAGATTTTCTCCGGAAGAAATAGGAAAAAGGCCAAACGAAACCTTTTTGCCGTTCGGATCAGGACCGCGAATATGCATTGGTAACAAAAACTATTATATTTATACATATTTGTTGGTGGAACTGAGGTTTCTCAGAATATTACTTGAACTAATAAATTCATAATTTATGATATCAGTGCTAAGATTATCCTCGCCTATTTTAGTTTGAAGTATCTTCAGAGATTGTGTCTCGAATGTTTGTATTAATGAAAACAATTTTTTTTCTAGGAATGCGCTTCGCCATGATATCCATGAAGCTATTTTTATTTCACTTTTTATCGAATTTTAAACTAACTCCGTCCGATAAGACACGATTGCCCTTCGTTTATGACACGAAATCGTTAGTTTTGAAGGTGGAACATGGTTTGTGGGTCAATATAGAACCATTGAAGGGTAACTAAAATAGTCTCTTGAATGTCGTCCCTTCATCGAAGTTGAGGATGTCCTGAATTTCGGGTCGCAGTTCTAGTACAGCAGCAAAGGAGGCGATTTGTCCATCTATTGTCAGAGCTGCGAGAGACTTGGCCTGCCCAGCGCCATTTTAAAATGTTCTTAGATTTTTTTCATTTATCTATAATATATAAATAAAATGTCATAAAATTATTTCCATTAACAACAAAATAGAAAAAGTAAGAAAAACAAATTGAGCTCTATAATAATACCAAATTTTACCTGTTCACCCGGCGGCAGTTTGCAAAAAACTGATGTAAAAAAAGTAATTAGTTTTTGATTTACCTATTATATGGTAAAATTCACGTGGTCTCGTGCGTGACACAAATTTCACATATTTCAAAAAATGTATTCAGCGGTTTTTCGATAAAGAATCTTAAGTTACTTAAAAAAACCGGTTCAATGTTCGACTTGCACCATATTGTAGAGAGAAATATTAATTACCAACATATTTTATAAACAAAAGAAACTTACCTCAAAGTTGTTGCGTGTATGTATTGGTAACGCAATTATGTTAGATTCTTACAATTTAAAATTAATTATTTTCATTAATTCTATTACGTTCCTAATAAGCACGCGTTACGATAATAGAAATAAGTCGGTACTGCTTAATGCAACATTTAAAACATTGATTTTTTATAACTCAATGCCAATGTGGATATGAGTTAATCTTTATGGGTTTACAAGAACATAAACACGTGTTCGGAGTGTTCAAATAATATTTTTTAAACTTTGGTTTTCTAACACAGTTTTTTGTGAGTAATAAAATTTGGATGACCATTTACGTTAAGTAAAATACACCTTTTTTTTCTATATAAATTTAGTTATCCGTTAGATTAAGACGGAGACATAGGTGATATCTTAAAAAGGAATTTGTTTCAATATACTCGAAGCATACAGTGATATTCTTATTTTGCGGGGAGTTTTGTTTGGTGTAAGTCTTTCGTTCGTTATAAATCATTGCAAGGAAATACCAAATTAATCTCTTGGGATGATTAAGTAGTCTAAAAAGTTACCACCTGAATTTTTCCATACGACTTTAATATTTCAAATATATTTAATTACACCACAATAAGTGTTCAATTTATATTTATTGTTAATTAAATAATAAAGATAGATAATTGGAAAGTAATATTTTACTTGCAATAATTTTCACCTTACTGAGGAATTATCTAATTCATTTGATATTGCATACTTCACTATTTTACTTTACTATATAATTTCTGGAAAACGTAGTTAAAGTATTAATACGAATGAAAACGTCAGTTTTCTAGAAGTTTAATTATATTTTATGGGAATGACATGTTTCGCCCTTCTAAGGCATTATCAAATGTTTTCGATGATTTGACATGTCGCCTTTCTAAGGCATTATCAAACATTTGATAATACCTTAGAAGGGCGAAACATGTCATTCCCATAAAATATAATAAAACTTTTAGAAAACTAACGTTTTCACTCTTATTAATTATTAAATATGCAGTTTTACATCATTGTTCAAGAAACAATAAGAAAGTAGTTATTTTTTTTAATACCGTTCGAAAGTTTGAATAATTTTTTGAAAAAATTGTAATTTCACAACATTTTAATGTACTTTTCACAAACATATTTCGGGACACAAGTCCTTTCTCAATGTAGATACTATGATAGAAATGTGAAAATTAAAAAAAAAAAAAAAAGATTGATAAAGAAAACGACGTTGAAATTTTACAAGATAATAATATAAATATAACTTTAAAACCTTTAATTAGTTTATTTGGTTGCTTATAAAAGCAACCAAATAAACTTAACTTCAAGTCCAATAGTTGATTTGTTTCTCCTGTCCCATAATTCTATCAACAACAACAACAAGAACAAAACATCACACCGTTTCCCGAAAGGAGAGGCAGAGATAATGGACCGCCACACTACTCTATCCTGACATACCTTTCTAGCTTCCCCCACATTCATAGAGTGAGTCATGTACGCACGTGGATTCTTCCGACTTCTCATATGGCTGACCTTTAAAATTTGATTGATTTGGTCGTGCCATTTTTTTCACTCTTCCTCTGTACTTTATTCACATCGTTGACGTATACTTCCTTAACCATTCTTTATTCATCCATGCGTTCCATGTGACGAAACAAACTCAGAGATCCTTTTAAATTTTGTTCATAATATTTTATTCCGTTCTACATTCCTTCCTAATATCAACCTTCTGCCAGTATGCATCGCTTCCATACATAAGGGTTGGAAATAAATTTCCATTGTTGCTTTTATTGATAATTTTTGGTTTCCAATAACAGTTTTTAAAGCTCTGTAGTTGTGAGGTGGTTTCGGTTTTGGAAATAAAAAGTCTCTGGTTGGTAAACATTTATTTTTATTATTTAGGCACAATTGAATAAGGGGTAGCAATAAGAATATGTGTTGCCTGGCTGGAAGACGCGGGGATTAGACCTAGAACAAAGACAGGGGCCTTTGTCTCCAGGAGGCGCTATGCTGTTGCCTGCATATTAGCACCATAGATTAGCTGGGTGTATGAGATTAAGCTGTTTTATCTCCCAGCATGCAGAACCAACCTGCCTCTGCTGATGCCGGTGGGGAGAGCAATTAAACTGCTAAACAAGATCGCTTCAGAGATTGACATCTTTCATATTCGTGAAAGTTCTAATACTCTCAATTTTGGAGGGTATCTTGTATTCCTAAAGTCGAACCATCTCTCATGCGTACTTGGTATGATATATATTTATTATATTTTACCTGTTCTCAATAGACGCCTTAAACTACATGTAATTTTTGTTTATAATATCTTTTGTGAAAATAAACGGATTTGATTTGAATCCCTCCATTCCCACAGTTCCATTTACTTTGTTTCAGTTCTTTCATTTGTTACAAAAAAAAACTAACTAACTAACCATCACGCCATCTCCCTGAAAGGGTAGGCAGAAAGAATGGACTGTCACACTTTTACTGATGCGGCACTCCATCCTTCTCTTTTCGCTCCGCGGGAGACGCGGTGTGATGGGTTGCGAACCTCATCGCCACCAATAGGCATCTCCCGCGCACACTTCGATCGTCCAACACCCACAAAATAAATCTAAAACAAATAATATAAAATACAATGATATAAAATAAAACAACAAAATAAAAATAATTTAACACAAAATGTTCTTTTTAGATGGTGCACATATTGACTATTTAATTTATGTTCCACGAATCCACCGTTTTTTTAAATTTAGCACATAATGTAATAACACATAATGTTTTTTCGATGTTGCACATGTTGACATGACGATCCGGACTTTTGTGTTTATTTAATTTATGTTTCACGTATTTAATCAATTAAGTCAATTAACCCTACCCTAGACCTAATCCCCCACCCCCTCATTTTTTTTATATTGGTAAATATTTCATCTCATTCTGTTGTTAAATTTTCTACATTGAAGAAAATATTCTGTTTACTGAACCATGAATAGCGCAAAAGAGTGATGTGAAAATACAATATTTTGTTTTTTTGAATGCATACAAATACCTACTTGTAGACAAATACTGGATTTTACCCATTACGGGTTAATAATTAAGAATTAATAATTACACTAATTAAGATTTTCTGCTTATGCTTACATCTAGCCTCAATAGATGGCGCTAGTGTAGATTGAACTAAAATATGTGAAATGTTTCTCAACATGGTAGCATAATACTCGTATATATACAACTTTCAAAAATAATTGTCAGACATGGTACACGTAAGAAGGGCGCAATGGGGAATGTCATATTACATAAAGCGATCGCTTAACCCAACTAATGACAGGTCATGTCCTGTAAACGCCTCGACCACCATATTCTGTTTCCAAATAATTGACATCTTCGTCTCTATCGAGATATAATTAATTGAAAATATAATGTTTAAAAAAATAATAAGACAAAAAGTGATGACGAATACAAAAGAGATTGATTATGTATTTCAATAATTCCCTAATAGTATGTTTATTGTTTACATGTTTTTTTAAATATTGCAGCCCTTGGTAAATTGAGATGGAGTCCACCATTTTGGTTTCCGGTTACGTGCCCAGCCTGATCAAAGGTTGCCTTCCTCTAGCTCTGCTTGCCATCGTTGTGCTTGTGTACCGCCACTACACGTCAACTTTCGGACACTTCCGTAATTTGGGCCTGCCCTACATGAAGCCAGTTATATTTGTAGGGAACGGTTTGCCGATTCTATTGATGAAAGAGTCATATTACGAATTTATCCTTCGCCTATATAACCATTTTAAGGGTCATCGCATGGCAGGTAATATATTTTAATCCACTAACTTACTAACAAACCATCACGCCGTTTCCCCGGAGGGGTAAGCAGACAGGATGAATCGCTATAATGCTCTGTCTAGACATACCTCTCTAGCTTCCTCTATGCCATCTTTTTCTTGGTTTTCTTTCTATTCACACTGCTTGTATACAACATTGAAACCATTGTTCTCTCGTCTATTTGTTTTAATCCACTAATTTTAGATATTAAATTAATACGGTCTTATTTATTTATTATGGAGTTTGACACCAATGAACAATGGTGTAAAACTTCATAATGAGTAATGAATACGTCTGTTATCTAGAAGTTTTATCATATTTTATGGGAATGGTACATTTTTCCTTGATAAGGCATTAGTTAATGCGTTAGCAAAGCGAGACATGTCTTTCCCATAAAATATAATATAACTTCTCGAAAACAGACGTTTTTAATTATTTAATATTGAGTTGTACATTTTATCCAAGACACAATTAATACGTTATTTTAAGGTTACGTAACAGTATTTCTTTTTCGATGGAAGTAAGAACCAAGTAGGGGTAAATATGAACTTCTACATTTAAAAAAGAGCTTGATGACCCCCTTGGCTGAGTGATAAGAGCTCTGACCACCATACCAAAGGTTTCTGGTTCGATTCCCGGCGATGTCTGTATGATTGACACATTGTCTTTTGTCTGGTGTAGAATTCACGAGACGATAAAATAGATAAGCTACCTATCACGTGCCACGAGAATTAATATTATAGCTAAAACAAAATATATACAGTAATTGGGTAAAAAATGCCCATTTTCTAGGGATTGTGATTTATTTTATGGAAGAAGCATGCATGCTTTACCTTACTAGGGCAATATTTTTTTATTAACAACATCAGAATTACATTTGATTATACCCTAGCAAGGCGTAATTTACATTAATTTATAATAAAAAAATTGATTTGATATACCAATATTTTTTTATGTGTTAAAGGGATATTCGAGGGTCGACTTCCCGTACTGATGGTTAGAGACCCTGAACTTATAAAGGCAGTGATGGTAAAGGACTTCAATCACTTCACAGATAAAATGGATTACAATACTAACGATAACATAAAACAGCTTAATAAAATGCTTATAAAATTATCGGTAAGTAATTCAATTTATTATTATTTAATTTCGATCGAATAACTCTTACAAATTTTCGTTCTTTACTAGATCACTTCATTACACTATAATAATATTTTGCTAATTTTTAAAGCGTTGTGCTGTAAAAGGCTTTCGTGATGTAATCACTTTAAGGGTGCATTGAGACGTGTTTTAAGTTTAAAAATAAAGCTACATTTGCTATTCGCGATCGGTTAGAAAAAATATCACAAAAACAAATTAGATTTAAATTTAGTTGTTAAATATGGATTTTTCATCCTAGACCTGAAATCTGTCGAATAATTTAAGAACCTGAGGCATGAAGAAAGATTTTTTTCCACGCTGATGGACCAGCTACAGCAAAGGTTCGATCCCCGAAATTTGTACTAGAGCAACGCTTCGGCTCAACTAATCAACCTATTGCGGTGGAGTTTTTGGAGCGATATGGGATTTCCTTGAATTTTGTCCATTATACAGAGTTCGGATAAATGTAGTACTCGGTGCCATTCCATGTAGTACTTTGAAGACTGTCCAGAAGAGTTTATAAAGGATTCTTTATGAACATTTAAGCCATGAAGTTCTGTAAGGTGTTGTGTAGGCACTGGTGTTACGTAAATAGTGTTAAATAACTAGCTGTAGTTTTTATAGTTCTTTTATAGACTCAAATAGCATTAAAATATACACCACATACGGTAATGTGTAAACTTTTTCATTTTAGATGGCTACACTTCATTTCGAACCTTGGCCTCTATCAGTCCTTGCCTCTGCTGCTTTCATTTTCTCATTTGCAGTATTTGGAAAGCGTCTTTCCTCGCCTCATCCTCTCATCAAAGCTTGTAGGCCAATCGACCTTTTTCCTTCCACCGTGTCATTCAAGGGTTTTCAATGTTGCCCGAGACGACGGCATCTTCTCCACATGTCCAGTCTATCTCAGCCCGCCCAGTCTAGCATGAATCGAAAGCTTGGGTGCTTTGTAGACGTTATACAGCTCTTCATTGTACCTCATTCTCCAGGTTCCACTATCGTTCAAGGACCCCAGGATTTCCCGTAACATTAAGATTAACAATTATCAGTGGACTGATATGTTTCCAGGGCAATGAATGGAAAAACGTTCGATCAGTCTTAACTCCAGTCTTCAGTAACGCGAAGTTGCGCAGCATGGATCCCCTTATTCGGCAATCCTGCGTGCAGATGATCGAGTTTTTGAAGCAAAAAGCAGGTAACTGTCTTCGAAAATTTATTGTATGTTTCTCATATTGTTATTAAATACTGAATCCAGATCAAAAAAGGTAATTTTGAATTACTACCATCACGCCCCTTTTCTAAAAAGGATAGGCAGAGAGGATGAGATGTTCTATCCTGATATAACTCTCGTATTTTTTCTACATACATAAATCGTGAAACATGTATTGTTAAGAAAAACATGCTGTTAAATTATTTTTATGTAGGTAAATACTATTTCTTCTTAGAAAACGCATAATTCGGGAACTAGTAAGGCGGCGCTAACTCTTAAAACCTGATAAAACATTTATTTGACTCTGTATACTCGTATATGTATGTAATCGAGTGATGGTCTAGGGAACGGAACACCTGGCTCCTGGTCGAGGGGACATGGGTTCAAGCCTGGTCACCATCCGATTCCTTCTTTATAATTATGAGCTATTTCTGAATAAAATATTTTTATTGGGATAAATAAAATCACATAAAATCTAATTGGATAAAAAATGAAAACAAATTTTATATGTGTACGTTTTTTTCGAGAACAAAGTTCACTTTCAAAGTAAAAAAATAATTTAATGCACAAATGTCATTATAAATGAAATCTCTTACCTAATGATTTGATTTGTTTGAACTTTGAATCTGCTAGCGGAAAAAAAGGGACATATTTTCAGTCGGCACATCCGAAAACCCACACTAGTAAAATATTCAATTTATTATTATTTTATTTATTATTAGCTGGTGATACTGAAGTAGAAATGAAACTGTTTACTTGCCGCTTTACCCTGGATGTGATAGGGAGCTGTGCATTCGGGATAGACTGCGCTTCCCTGAAATACCCGGAGGCGGAGTTTGTTAAGGTATAAACAATTTTTCCCTGATGTTCAATAGATTCTCACAGAATTGTATTTTGTATTTGGGTTTTATATATTTTTTGCATAATTATTTTTTTTTAAAGTTTTTTTTAGTGGAAGCCTAAAGTATTGAACCCGTGTTACCTCATCCAATACACATTCTAAATACTACTAGAGTTTTTTTTACTAATGAATAGTTCTATATACAATATATTTGACTTATTGTTCCTTCAACAATGATGTAAAACTCGATATTAAATAATTAATACGAATGAAAAAGTCTATTCTCTAGAAGTTTTATTATATTTTATGTGAATGGCGTGTTTCGCCTGTCTAAGGGTTTGATGATACCTTAGACTGGTGAAACATTTCATTCACATGAAATATAATAAAATTTCAAGAGAACAGACGTTTTTATTCGTATTAATTATTAAAGATGGATTGTTGATGGTAGAGGTATTAGTTTTGTAAAACTCCATTTTTCATTTATAATAGTAAACACGATTGTTTAGTGGTTTTTATTGGATTTAATTAAAATAAGTTTTTTTATTGTATGCAACAGGTTATTAGAACTCAATTACAGTATACAATTGTTTTATAGCTATTATATTGATCCTCGTGAGAGGTGTGATAGGTAGCTAATCTATCGCCATTTTATTGTTGCGTGAATACTATACAAGATCAAAGAGAGTGTAACAATTATGCTGTCTTCGCCGGGAATCAAACCCGGGACCTTCAGTATAGTAGCCAGAGCTTACCACTCGCTTTCTCAAAAGTTTGAGAATGCCCTCGCAAAGCAAAACATTTTGTCACTATTTATTTAATTTATATAAATTAAATCCAAGTAAAACCACTGACGTAACATATAACTTCCATAAAACATAATAAAAGTTCTAGTCAACAAATTTCCATCTATCTTAAAAGTTAATTTTTTGTTTTAATCATTCCGAATCCAGTATCATTAAAATAGCATAGCTAAAACATAATTATTTTATATATAATACAGTTATGATATTTTCTTTTCTATAACAGATGGCCGAAAAATTCATGGATATTCCGTTGTATCAACGAGCAATTTTCATATTATTTTTCTTTTTATGCCCATCATTTACGAAATACCTTCCAATAACCATGTTTAATCAAGACACCATTCATTATCTATGCAATGTTACTAAAAAAAATTATGTTGAACAGAATTAAACATCCGTCTAACAGGTAACATATGTTTAAAACTAATTAAAACTTTATTCAATTGTAAATAAAACACTTGTTTTTCACCACTTGAGTATTATATTTTACACGACTAGTTTCGGAAGCTACAGATGCTTCCATCTACAGCATCTACAGCATGGAAGCATCTGTAGCTTCCGAAACTAGTCGTGTAAAATATAATACTCAAGTGGTGAAAAACAAGTGTTTTATTTACAATTTAATCCTGTCCTACCACAAAGTGAATGCCGAAACAATAAATAACAAAACTTTATTCTTTTTCATTGTTGCCTATGAAACATCTATTATACTTATTCATTATATTTTATTTGTTTTTATGGATTTGACTGGTTTCGGCAGCTCTCTGCAATTGTCTAGGTGAATCCTTTCACCGAAACTATTCAAATCTAAAATAACAAATATAATATAACAAAAAAAAACGTATGTCATTTTATAAAAAAACAATTATTTGTGTCCAAATTGTTAACGATGAAAAACCAACAGAAATGGTTGAAATTAATTATTTAATAAAGTGGACCAATAATGGTTCCCTGAGGTAGGTCAGATAATGTAGATAATAATATGATGAAAAATAGGATGCCTTTTTTTAGTACCATTTGATTTTTATAATAATTAAAATTGGTTTGTTTAAAAAACTTATGTAGGCGTAATATTTATAGGCGAGATGACTTCATTCAGATGTTGGTAGATGCATCACAAAAGGAGGATGTTAATTCTGGCGAAAAAAGTATGAAAAGTAAACTTTTTTATTCTGAATAACTCATAAGTGCTAACAAGTTGTAATAACCTAGGGTTGTGAATAATAACTTTATCCCGGACAGAGACATTGTGTCTCCGTGATTCCATTCGATTGGAACCAAAGCTGTGGTGATTTTACATATTTTTTTCAATATTTCATATCATCGATTGCAACAATGACACCACCCAAACAGTATATTTTTTAGTGTAATTGTAACTGAGAAACTACTTTTGGATCCTCCATAGCTCATCTATTATTTTGTGTCTTCTCCTTCTTATTATTTATGTCAAGAGCAAATTAGTTTTGTAGAGATTGTCCAGATCCATTATATTATTTTATCATTGTGGTGGAAGTTTTGGCCCACTATGTGTCGTTTCAAGGAGCTCTCAATATTATGGTTATAGATCTTACATGGAGATACCTACCTTTCTGACAAAGCGATTTAGTTTGGAATGGATTTTAATGCTCGTTATCTTATTGTGATATTAAATCAAAGTATATTATCTAATAATACACATTTATTTCATAAATAATACACCTGGAGCCAAGTACGAGTGTTTCATATTTCTGTTATTGCACCAACTATCGGATATGTAATAGTTGCTTGTGTTTTTGTGCATCAATATAATTCATCTGAATACATTAGACTTGAGAAGAACGATTGGAGCATCAATTAAGTGTCAATAATAAACTTCCGATAATATTAATAAAAACTTTAGATTACAATTTTTTGCAAATATTTGGCAGAGGTCACATATTTTATTTTTGAATTAAATATAACATTCTTTCTTCTTCTTTAACAGCCGTTGTCGTCCACTGCTGGATATAGGCCTCCCCCATACTTCTCCATGTATGACATGTCATACGGGGGGTGGTTGGCATTATAACGCCACGCTTGCCAGATGGGTTGGCGAGGTGTCCTTCCACGTTAGCCTATGCATCAATATTATCCACCGAGGTTATTCATACTCGATCTCTAACATTTCGCATAGTTTCCAGGGGAGACCAAAGTCGAGGAGGTGTGAATAGGTACTTGGGATCAGATCAATCCTCCAGCGTAGCATGGCCCTTACTCCCCCCATTTAGTTATAATATTATTTATTTACATCCGTTTATACAACATCATATTTTCAGTACTCAGTGATATGGTAATGCAGGGTCAAGCCCTGGTATTCTTCATAGCCGGTTTCGAAACATCCAGCAGTGTACTAAGCTTCGCTTGCACCGTTCTCGCGCACATGCCGGAGCTCCAGGACCGGCTTCGAAGTGAGATTCTGGCAGTGATGCATACAGGGCAGGATCGCCCATACCACGAACTGGTTAATGAAATACCTCTCTTGGAACAAGTTTTATTGGGCAAGTGTACTTTTCTAACTAAATAATAAAATATAACACGCACATATCTTATGTAACTCTCCAATAAAATTAATTATTTAATACTTATTTTTTAAATTATGAATAGGCAAAAACTTTTTTTTTAACTGCCCTATGCATATGAACGTACGTGATACGCACAATTTTACTGTACCATTCTGCACAATCCCGTATCACGTACGCGCCTGAGAAAAAGTAATGTACCTAAAATATACAAACCTTTACGGATACACGCGTGTGCCTACAGCACTTGAATACAAGTCTTCACAAGTATGGTCGTTTTACAAAGGGCATGCGAAATGTGGGAACGAGTTTTTGACGTTTCGTAATTTAAAAAAATAAACTAATATATAATAAAATTTATTTAATAAAACCGTGATTTTTTTGCATATTTCTCGGAAAGTTACCTGGAGGTAGGGCGGTTAAGAAAGAATAGTAGAATTTTATTTTGAATACAAGAGAGCGAGATGAAATTTCTTCGATTATCTACGAAAGTTATTTGAAATGCGCAATGATTTAAATAATTGAATAATACTTGAGCAACTTCAAACTTCAAACTTCAATCGAAACATTAAACATTACCGAACACATTAAAATAAATAATCTATGTGGCCATCAAACACTTTTTCAACTGTTTCATTTGAAATACTCCCTACACAATTTATTAATATATTTTTTGTGAAATTATCGCAACATCTACTTCGTTGGCAGCATCAGATGAAACAAACAACCGAAATCATAGCTGATAATATTATAATACGCAATAATGTGAACATTGGTTGGCGAAACAGTTGACATGACAATGTCATAAAAATTTAAAAAATATTATAAACGGGATAGAACAACAGTGTTTCAAATTTAAGCGTAGAAGAATCTGAGTCTTTTCGTCAAAAAAATAGATTTTCAATTATTTTTTTCATTCATGCATTCAGACAAACCTAATGGAAAGCTATAATTGGTAATAGATTATTCCTGGCGAGGGAAGCATTAACGAAAAAATGTTTTTAGTTTCAATCATGGGAGTTGGTTTGCAGCAAAGTGTAACATTTTTGTTGATACTTGGACCTTTAAAAGTGGTAGTCTCCCGATTCTTCTTCGCGTGCCGTATCAGGTCCCCCTGACGTTGGCAATCACTCCGGCGAAGGCTTCTCTATCTTGCGCAACCCGAAACAGCTCCCCCACATGTCTCATCCCGGTCCAGTCTCTTATGTTGCACAGCCAAGACGTTTGCCTTCTACCAGGACCATGCTGCTCCTCAATTTTTCCTATCAGTATTAGTTGGAGCAAACTGTATTTATCGCCCCGCAGAATGTGACCCAGATATGAAATCTTACGGACCTTAACGTCCTTTAGCAGTTGTGTACTACAATTGGCTCTCCTCAAAACCTCCAAATTGCTGACGAAATCTGTCCACGGTATGCGAAGCATTTTCCTGTGCAACCACATCTCGAATGTTTCCAACCGGTTCGTAGTGTGCGCTTTCAGGGTTCAAGTCTCCGAGCCATAGAGTAATACAGACCAGACACAGCACTTCAACAACTCTAAGCCTCCCGATGCTTTCCACAATTTTATTTACAACTGGTTATTTGAACCCAATTACTGTTAATTTTTTTTAACTATTAATTCTCATGAGATGTGTATCTAATCTAACGCCATTTTAATTGTCTCATGGATTCTACCAGACCAACGACAGTGTGATTTTTTTTCATACTGTCATCGTGGGAATCGAACCCGGAACCTTCGGTGTGGCAGTGTTGCTACTCTGTCACGAAGGCCGCCATGTGTTTGGCATAACAATTTTTTGATATTTACAGAAACAATGAGAATGTACCCGCCTGTGCACAGACTAGAAAGAACCTGCACCAAAGAATACAAGTTCCCCGACAGCGACATCTCTTTAAACGTGGGAGATGTTGTAATGATTCCTGCAGCCGGTATAATGAGAGACCCTGAATACTACCCATATCCGGATACATTCGATCCGGAAAGGTTTTCTCCAGAAGAAAAAAATAAAAGTTCCAACGAATTATATTTGCCGTTTGGTTTAGGACCTCGATATTGCATAGGTAAGAAACTCCGTGTCCACTTATTGCAGAACTACAAAAATTAATAATTATTTTCCTCTCAGCCTATTTCCACCCATTCCTGGACAAAAGCCTTCTCCATTCACTTCCATGCCACTCTGTCTTATGCTGACGTGTCGGTTCAGGTCGTCCTTCCACCGTACTCCACCTTGGACTTCTGTTTGTGGGCCATGATCTCCAAGTCAGCAGTTTTCTTGTCCATTTTTCTTCCGAGCTTCTGGCTTCTTGATCTGCCCGATGCCATTTTAGAGTCGCTATACGGTGGACGATGTCTGCGAGTTTTTTTTCTATCACCATATCTCTCTCCAAGGCTTATTAATAACATGGATCTATTAATTATTATCACGCGAAGTTTTGTATTTTAATATTTGTTTTAAAATACAAATCATAACGTTTTTTTTCGATGAAGCTGACAGAGAGATTTTACCACCTTATTCATCTACAAAAACAGAGCATATCATTATATTATTATATAGGTATACTCGTATATACGTCAAATTTTCCCACTTTTAGCACAAGCTTTAAATATAATCAATTTGTATTTACATTCCAATGCAATTTTTGGGTCTCCTTCGAATTCGAACTCTATTCGCATCGTAAACTTATGCTATCTTAACCATTTTTTCCTAATCCATGCGTTTCATACATTCAAAACTACTCAGTAACGTGTATGCAGAGAAAATGAACCGCCACACTACTCGACCCTGCTTAGATTCCTCCAAATTCATACAGCGAGTCATACACGCACGTCGATTCTTCCGACTTCTTATATGGCCGACCTTTAAAATTGTCATGTCAAATTTTACTCGGTCTCCCACGACTCCGTACTCCATTCACATCATTCTTTAACCATTCTTTCTTCATCCATCTGTTTCATATGTCCAAATCAACGAAGTGATATTTTCATAATTTTGTTCATAATCCATTCTTCCTTCCTTATATCAGTTTTTGAAATTATGTTATACATCGTTTTACAATACTCACGTCTAATGGATGCATTGCAGTCTTTATTGCATTTTTTTCTCACCCTTCTTCTGCCAGTTTCATGCTTCACTTCCATACATAAGAGTTGGTACTAAAACTTCATTGTGAACGGTATTTTTTTGCTTTCAAGGACATATTTTTGTTTCCAATAAGACTTTTTGATTAAATCTAAAATTAAAATGTACTTATGTCTATTATTTTTAAATTGATTATTTTCAGGAATGCGGTTTGCGATGTTAACTACAAAGTCCTACTTATTGTATCTTCTAAGGCATTTCAAGATCCTTCCATCCGAAAAGACTAAAATGCCATTCACCATCGACAAGGAAGCTTTTCTCCTAAAAGCTGCTAATGGAATGTGGGTTCGTTTGGAACCTTTGGAAAATTAGCTGGTTCCACCAACGTTCCATAAACTCTGTTATGTATATCACAATTGATAACATTTTGTCGCTACAGCGGGACACATGGACACATGAAGACACATGAAGATGTTTTTATTTATTCATTATTATTATTTTGTTGAATCGCTCTTTACATCATGACAGCATGAGCCAAATCGATGTAAAGAGTATTATAGCTATCACAGCCATTATCATGACATGCGATAGGTAGCTAATCTATCGCCATTTTATTGTCACGTGAATTCTACACCAGACCAAAGACAGTGTGACAATCACACTACCTTCGTGGTGGCAGTCAATGCACTTACCACTCGGCCACGAAGGTCCTCAACTGTTTCGCTAACCGACGTTAGCATCGCCAAGTCTTTTAAGACCAGTTGATTGTAAGACCTGACGATGCTAACATCGGTTAGTGAAACAGTTGTGGCGATAAAATATAATCAATTGTGATATTTATAACAGAGTTATTATTTCTTTAAACTGTTAATAATGTTGAAATATCAAAGTGTTTTTGCAACAACAATGGATTGCTTAAAATAATTCCCAAATGGTTCATAAGCAAGAAACGTAATAAAGGATCAAAACAAAAAAATAACAACTTTTATTTTAGTACTTACGATAAATATGATCTATAACATTATTATTAAAATTCCACAGCAAAAAATGTTTGATCATCATACTAATATTATATATTTCTTCTGTTGTTTTTTATAAGCATTTATATATATTGTCGTTCTTACAATTAAAAACACTTTGAAATTGTTGTATTACATTACTATATAAAAAGTTGTTATTAAAATATATGTGTATTATTTGTGTGTTATTTATTTGAATATTATCATACGTTCTAAAATCCACAATATGGAAAAACAAAGACATGGCCATTAAGAGTAAGATGAGAATCTATAAAGCATGCGTAAGACCGATAATAACATATGGCGTCGAAACAAGGGCAGACACAGTAAGGACCAAGCAAGTTTTAAGGACTTCCGAGATGATGACACCGAGGACGATAGCAGACAAGACGCTGAGAGATCGCGTGAGGAACACCAGAATATGAGAGATTTGTAAGGTTGAGGATATTATCAGATGGAGCAGACAGCGAGAATGGGACTGGTACGGGCATGTTCAAAGAATGCACACCACTAGACTCCCCTATGTTGCGTTGCATAATCAGCCTCATGGGACTCGTCCTCGTGGAAGACCTCCAAAAAGATGGAAGGACAGCTGGGAATCTATCTCACAGGAGGAGCAACTCTCTAAAGAAAAGACCACATAGATCTACAATAAGGAAGAAGAAGAAGAAGAATTCATTTTTTAGCTAATAAATTGGTTCTCATGACATATGATAGGTAGCTAATCTATCGCCATATTATTGGCACGTGTATTCTACACCAGACCAATGACAGTATGACAATCACGCTGCCCTCGCCGGGAATCGAACCCGGGACCTTCGGTATGGAAGTCAGAGCTCTTACCACTCTGCCACGAAGGTCAACGTTTATTTCCTGTATAAAAAGTTGTTATTAAAATATATGAGTATATTTATTTGAATTTTATTATACAATTTAAATAATTATTTTTTAAAATAATTATTGGTACGAAACATTCAAACAGAGAAGATCCAAATAAGTTGCTTAAAGACGTCTATTAAAGTCTGTCGTATTAACCACATTGACAAAATAACTGACAATGGTTATGAAATAACGGGAACATCTGAAATTGTTAATTTATTATTTTACTATTATACATAACATTGCAACGACCACCACTTGTGTGTATGGTGCAGATTATTATGTGCTAAGCAAGAGGGATTAAAATAGGTTGCTGGTCTTTGACAGGAAGTTAAGGAGGAAAATCTCTGGAGCTATTTGTAAACATGGAGTGTAGAGAATAAGGTTGAGTTGAAAAGTCACAACATAGTAAAGTTTATAAAAAAGTATCTCCTGAGGTGGTTGGGAAATCTCTAATAAATGGAAGAAAACCGAATTATAAAATTGATCTTCTACAAATGACCAGATAGCATGAAGAAGTATCTTAGAATGATTGGTGTTACGAATTGAAGAATGTGGGCAACGGGAGGAGGCCAAGGTTCAAAGTGGTGTTACAGCGGTTGTGATCATTATTTTTTAAAATTATATAATTCAAGTTGGCTGAACGATGAATGGAACCACAATCAGTGTATAAGAACACGAATAGAAATGACCTGAAATAGGTACTATGCAACAGAGACCTCCCAGTCTTGTTCTGTGGTATGAAAGAATGATTGAAGAAATAATACTAAAGTAAGTATATGTAAATGACGCAAACGGAATTAGAAATAGTTGAAGTCCAAGTAAAACGTGTCACAATCAAATAAATCTAAATTATTAAATGTCGGCCACGCGAAGATCGGATAAATCGACGTCCATGATGCGTAACACGATGTATGAGTTTTGAGAAAGTAAAAGAAGTATGTCAGGAACGATCAGTGTAGCAGTTCAGTAGTTTTACATTCCCCTTCGAAGAGATTACTTGATGGTTATTTAGTTAGTTTTCTTCTTCTTCTTCCTTGTCGTAGACCTATGTGGTCTGTTCTCCAGAGTGTTGCTCCTCTTGTGAGGTAGATTCCCAGCTGTCAATGGGTCACAATTGACGAATACTATGGATCACAACTGAAGAATACTATGGATCATAACTGAATTATACTATGGATCATAACTGAAGAATACTATGGATCATAACTGAAGAATACTATGGATTACAACTGAAGAATACTATGGATCATAATTGAATTATACTATGGATCATAACTGAAGAATACTAAGGATTACAACTGAAGAATACAATGGATCATAACTGAAGAATACTATGGATCATAACTGAATTATACTATGGATCATAACTGAAAAAATACTATGGATCACAACTGAAGAATACTATACAATACAACAGAAGAATACTATGGATCACAACTGAAGAATACTATGGATCACAACTGAAGAATACTATGGATCATAACTGAAGAATCCTATGGATCACAACTGAAGAATACTATGGATAATAACAGAAGAATACTATGGATCACAACTGAAGAATACTATACAATACAACAGAAGAATACTATGGATCACAACTGAAGAATACTATACAATACACCAGAAGAATACTATGGATCACAACTGAAGAATACTATGGATCATAACTGAAGAATCCTATGAATCACAACTCAAGAATACTATGGATCACAACTGAAGAATACTATGGATCATAACTGAAGAATCCTATGGATCACAACTGAAGAATACTATGGATAATAACAGAAGAATACTATGGATCACAACTGAAGAATACTATACAATACAACAGAAGAATACTATGGATCACAACTGAAGAATACTATACAATACACCAGAAGAATACTATGGATCACAACTGAAGAATACTATGGATCATAACTGAAGAATCCTATGAATCACAACTGAAGAATATTATAGATAATAACTGAAGAATACTATGGATCACAACTGAAGAATACTATGGATCATAACTGAAGAATACTATGGATCAAAACTGTAGAATACTATGTATCATAACTGAAGAATACTATTGATCATAACTGAAGTGAAACATGAAGAGCAAAAAAAAACAACTCACACACGGTTACGAAAAACTTATTTTTTCAGTAGAGTAAAAAAAGTTATTAGCTATAAATTGATTATGTATCGAAGAAACGTTCATTATAAAAATTGTATATTACGTAATCGATGTACGTCATTTATTAACCATTAAATTAATCATTTTGTATTATCTGATCTGAACAATGTAACAAAAACACGTTTAATTGATAATTATTATATATAAAAACACATTATGTTAAACACAACATATATAATATATTCAAATTGATTATGATTTCAAACAAAGGTTGATTGTAAAAAATACATTGTATATTAAAAAAAAAACATCATCACGCTTATAAGTATCGTTCAAATATAATTAAAAATACCAAAATAGTCGTCTTATATTAAAATTACCAAAATTATCCAAACAATAACAAAGTATTGGATAAATAAAACTACACTTTGTATTTTAACGACACTAAATAGTGTAAAAAAGTATTGTGTATAATATACGAAGTGTCGTTATATTTATTCAAATATGAATCCACAACACAATGTGAAGACGAATATATTTAGAAGAAATAAAAAGTATTGAATTCAGCTAAATTTAAAGTTACAAGCCATAAAATTTGGCGCGAATAATGAATTGTCGTAATTATTGTTCTTGTGCCGACTTTTTAGTATGAAAGTGAAACATGACACTTAAAAAAAATCATGAAAGTAGAATAAATGCAGTAGAAATGTATGTCTCAGACAAACGTGTTTTTAATCCGTATATGCTAGAGTGTCAAATGCAAATAAAAAAGCGATTGCAATACGATTAAAAGTGTTATGAAAAAAAATTAAGAAAGGGTCACGTGGAAATAATGATTAAAGAAAGAATGGTAAAGATAGTGCATTGTTAAAAGTCGTAAACAAAACTATAAATAGAGGGAAGCCGAGGAAAACGCGGCACGACCAAATCAACCAAATATTAAATGTCGGTCACGTGAAGAGTCGGAGAAATCGATGCGAGTCGGAGAAATGTTTTGGAAGAGAAAGAAGTATATCAAGTAAGAACAGTCTGGCTTACCATTCATTCTGCCTAACCCTTTGGAGAGATGGCGTGATGGGGGTAGTAACTAACTAACTAACTAACCATCACGCCGTCTCCCCGAAAGGGTTGGCAGAAAGAATGGACTGTCACACTTTTACTGATGCGGCACTCCATCCTTCTCTTTTCGCCCCGCGGGAGACGCGGTGTGATGGGTTGCGAACCTCATCGCCACCAATAGGCATCTCCCGCGCACACTTCGATTGTCCAACACCCACAAAATAAATCTAAAACAAATAATATAAAATACAATAATATAAAATACAATGATATAAATTAAAATAACAAAATAAAAATAATTGAACACAAAATGTTATTTTTAGATGGTGCACATATTGTCTATTTAATTTATGTTCCACGAATCCACCGTTTTTTTTAATTTAGCACATAATATTTTCGATGTTGCACATGTTGACATGGACGATCCGGACTTTTGTGTTTATTTAATTTATGTTACACGTATCCACCGTTTTTTTCAAATTAGCTGTAATTAGGCACTTAACCAGCAAGAACTTTAAAATAATATTGAAGAAATTATTCAAAATTGACATTGGAACAAATGAAAATTTTGTTTTTACACCTGTCAAAATTCTTTATAAAAACGATAAAACTAATATAATTTTAACAGAAAAACAGTACAAACGTATTACGTGTCACAATTAACTATAATAAAGTTCGGCAACAGTTTAATTGACCAAAACAATTCACTTATACACGAAATATCTCCAAAATTTACACGAGCACCGCACCACATGAACCAAACCAAATTTTCAAAATCAGAAGAATTGGGGGTAGTAAGTTATAGATTTATCATATTTTGACATTTATGAAATTTATACGCATCGACATGTATTATTTGAAAAATAACAATGGACGACAAATTATCATGCAGTTATTAAAATCAAATCGGTTTATTTTCTTAAATGTTATACCAATTAAAAGTATAGTTTAAGACATCTATTGAGAACAGGTAAAATATGATACTCGTATTTAATACCAAGAACGCATGAGAGAGGTTTCGACTTTGAGAATACAAGATAATCTCTAAAGTCAAGAGTGTTTGTCTTCTGAACGTATTAAAGTTGTCGTTCTACGAAGCGATCATGTTTATCAGTTTAATTGATCTCCTCACCTGCATCACCATAGGCAAGTTAGTTATGCATGTTGGGAGATAAATAACAAATTAAGGGGAAATCCTTAAAACAGTCACCGTCCGCTCCAGCAGTACTCGATCCAGCGATTTAACTCTATTCCGTAATCTGACTTCGAAAGATATTCGAAATAGAGAGATTTCATTAAATTTTGAATATAATAAATGGACCTTTGTCAAACTTTTCGACTTACATCTTGTCTTGGATCTTGGGTTCTCGGTAGCACCAGCCCGGATGCTTTTGCTCACCCAAGTGGTGAAAATTTTGTTGTTGGGTGTTGTTGGATGGTGAGTGAAGGGTTTCTCGGAAGATATGGCAGGTTGTGTTGTGTCCAACAGATCTAACTAACTGGGAAGATAACAGTGTATTGGGACCGATAGTGGATTAAGCAGAGGTTGAGGTTGCCGGTCGAGACCAAAGGACGATGGCAGGAAGGGACAAGTTGATCCTGGGTACGGAACTGAATGGAGCGAGAGTGACCTAAAATAGGAACCGAGATGGTAATGAGGCTGAGATACAGAATGAGATAAGGACGCACCATAAAAATATCAATTCATCTGCTATGATGCACATGCATATTTGTGTCAGAACAATGTCCAGAATGCAGATTATTTTTAATCATACATTTCAAATGACAGCCAGCCCACGGACGCCATCTTGTTACACAACTTTGTCGCAACATTTTTATTTACGCGACTCGACGAAAGAAACGACAATTACTTTTAGTAATAAAAATTAACGTGTTTTCAGTGACTATCGATAATGTGTTCCATAATTTAAATTTAGAATTGATGTTGAAACATTTAAAATATTAAGTAATCGATTATTATGCATAATTGAATCAAAACACTTTCAGTGTATCATCGAAAATAATAAAAGGCGTGAGTAATTATTTGCTTTGGATGTGACTTTTGTTATAAAGTATTTTTGGAACTGTACTTTGACACTGTACTAAAAAAAAAAAATTGTTACACAATGTATTTTTATGTTATATCTTAGAATTGTACATTTGAATTTGATAAACAAATATTTTTTCTCTTCTGTCTGGTGTGGAGAATTTTATATAGATCTAGGGATAAATATGCAATGAGATCATTTAGTGGATGAAATACTTTTTGATCTACGATCGAAGAAGAAAGAATGAACTATTGAATTAATTATTTCGTCATAATAAATTTAGTTTAAATTTGCACAAATGTGCCGGGTGTGTACATCATTTTTATTTTGATAATATTTTTTTAAAGACAAAACTGTTTTTCTGCAAAGAATGTTTAAAGTACACTTTTGAAATTTAAAAATAACGTTGTTTGTTATTCGCTAAAATATTTAATAAGACGACTTGTTTCGGAGGAGACCTCCATCTTCAGATTAAAATATATTACAAAAAGCTAAACAATAAAAGACTTATAAAAATGCATTTAAAAATCGATACAATACAAAGAAACGATACATTAGATTTAATATCCATTAGATCAAGGTCCTAAGCAGGTGCCTTCCCCCTTCAATTCCTTGAAGAACTTCCTCATTCGTGATGTGGTCTCTCTCTTTTGAGTTGGTCGTGATTTTGAATGATTTTTTGGTAGGATTATTCGAGGGCAGACATCCCGTACTGATGGTGAAGGACCCAGAACTGGTAAAGGCAGTAATGATCAAAGACTTCGAATACTTTACGGACAACCGGGACTACGACATCAATTCAAAAATGTAATTTAAAAAAAATGTCGATTACTCTCAAGGTAAGTTATATCCATTTTTCTTGGCGATACACAACAACTTTCCACTCGTTTCTGTCCCTGGCCAACTCTCTCCATTATCCAGATGGACCTTCATCTCAATTTTTTTTAGTAGACTCTTGGTTCCAACAGTGTCGGCCCGCGTCTCTGCAGCGTACGTCATGAAAGGTCGCACGCATGTCTCATAAATTCTGACCTTGTTATCGATACGCATGTGCTTGTTCTTTCAGATCAGATTCTTCAGACACCCTAACACGGCAGGGACTTTGCTGACTTTTTCTCGTACTTCGGTATAGAGGTCATTATGGGCGTAGAGATCTCTACTCCAAATATCTGAAACTCTATTATTACTTACTAAAAGCTAAGGCATTAACACTGTGGAATCCCATTGTAATACACTGAGGAAATTGAAAATAAGTTTGTTTATAATCCACAAAATACATTGTGGATTATAAACAAAGTTATTTTCAATTTCCTTAGTCTATTATTAATTGTTTGATTAAAACAGTAATGCAGAAAGTCACAAATTGTTTTTTTTTATTGTCGGAACAGCTGTTTCCCTAACCAATGTTAGCATCATCAGGTGTTAAAATCAACATTTTTTTATTGTATATGCTATCTGGTTCTTTCAATTTGTAATATTCTTCAGTGCTTTAATTAAACAGTTAAAACATTATAATATTGTGATATTATTGTTTATTAATTTGATCATTCCACGTTCTTCTCTACTTTTTATTCCATTTAGATCGTTAATGTATACTTACTTTAATATTATTTCTTCATGCATTCTTTCCAGGTGTTTAAACCAACTAATTGAACCATTCATTATATTGTTTATAACGCTGTAATTCGCTCTGAATTTGCTTCTTATATTTGCATTTGACACTCTTTCATGTGCAAATTCATCACATATTCGTCTTAGAAATCTCTTTTCAACGGCATTTATTCTACTTTCATACGATATTACATGGATACATTGAGAACTGTGAAGATTCTTTTCCATGGATACATTGCGAACTGCAGAGGTTTTTTTCCATGGATACATTGAGAAATGCAGAGATTTTTTTTATGCAAACATTGAGAACTGCAGAGGTTTTCTTTCCGTGGATACATTAAGCTCTGCAGATTTATTGATGGTTAAGGTATTATATAAATATACAAAAAAAAATCTGCAGAATTTTTTTTTCCATGGATACTTTGAGAACTACAAAGTTTTTTTTTTCCATCGCGGAAAAATTACAATATATTAGTTAAGAAATACGATATATAAGTAAGAAATTCAAAAAATTACATACGTTTAAAAGAAGAAAAAAAATGCATCGTAAAACAAAACTCTTATTTTTCTCTCTCTGTAACTACCAATAATAAAATGTACTCGTATGTGAATAATATAAGATTATGATAATTCTTTAAAAAGTACCAATTTCTACAAAGATATCAAACGAATACCGAAACTAGCAATTTTTAAATGCATCAAAACACACCCAGTTTTTCCACTTTGGAGTGAATATCTTTCAATTTGTATCTATAAAGGAGTTAAACCTTCGAAACATGCAGAGAAAAAAAGTAAATATTAGATTTAACAATGTTTTTAATTCATAAATTCAAATGAAAAATTAATTGCGTTTTATGTAAAAATAATGAATAGAATTATTAATACGTGTGCGAACGTCACTTTTCTAGACGATTAATTTTATTTCATGAAAATAACATATTTTTATTACTTTTTTAATCTAATCAAATGATTTTACTGAAATCTCTTGATGGAAGTTCATTTTAAATAATAATTAAATAAAACGATGTTTTTTAACTACTTCCACTTTTGTCTTTATTTAGACAGCGACCGGTTTCGCCAGGCTCGCTGGCATCGACAGACTTTTTTAATCATTTGAAAAACTAATAAATAATGTCTTATCAAGGCAAAACGTGTCATTTCAATAGAGTAAAATTAGACTTCTAGAGAACTATCGTTTTCAATCGTATTAATTATATAATATGGAGTTTTACATCATTATACGAGATACAATTCTGCGCGAATAAAAGTGTTATGAACAAAATAATGAAAGGATCATTAAGTTTGGACACATTGAAAGAATGAATGATAAAGTAAATACATGTAAATGGCGTAAAAGGAACAAGAAGTAGAGGAATTCTAAAGAAAACATGGCAGGTTCATATCAATAAAATATTAAATGTCAGCCATGTGAGGAATCGGAGAAACCGACGTACGTGCATAGCACGAGGTACGTATGTCGAGGAAGGGAGAGAAGTATATCAGGAAAGAACATTGTGGCAGTCTTTTATTTCTGCCTTCCCCTTCGGAAAGACAGCATGATGGATAGCGAGTAAGTTTACTCTTAACAACTTATTGAACGTTAAGGCATTAACGCTGTGGAATTCCATAGTATTGTACTCAGGAAAATTAAAAACTTTATTTAATCCACTATTTAATAAAAAAAATTAAAAAAACACGACATGTTTCGGAGGATACCTCCATCTTCAGGTGTGAAAATATAATTAAAACTAAACAAAGAAAGACTAATAAAAAATGCATTTAAAATTCGATACAATAACTCAAATTTAAAAATTAACCTGTGCTATTTGTTATAAGTAGGTACTTAACAGTAAGAACTAATAAATAATATTAAATAATAATAATACATGATGATAATATAAAAAATATATATATTATAAAAAAACATACATTTGAAAAACCTAATTTATAAAGAAATTAATAAATAATTAATTTGCATTTGATTGGGAATGGGAGCTTGGAAGATTAAACAAAGTTTTTCAATTTCCTAAGTATCACATTGAATATTTTTAATGTTAATAATATCAAACGTGCCCGTGACTGAAATGTTTAAATGTAGATGACAATATTTTATTGCTTTATAAAAAATATTAACTAAAATGATGATAGAAGTGGTTATATACTCGTATGTAAATTTTGTAATAAAGTTTTTCTATAAATTCAGAATAATAATTAAGTCGATCAAATAGTATGTGTCTTTTCCTCAAGTTGGGTCAGGTTTATTTGTAGTTCCAATATGGAGTCGCTCAGTCCGGAGCCCCTTCGCTCCGCCATCTTGAAGCCCGGAGTCGGGTTTCTGCTTGCCTTGCTGGCCATTGGCCTGCTCGTGTACCGACACTTTACGGCGACCTTCGGGCACTTCCGCGACTTGGGAGTGCCATACATTGAGCCCACTATTTTCGTGGGAAACGGAGGCTCACTTTTATTGGCGAAAGAATCGGCATTTGAGTTCATGATCCGTATGTACAATCATTTCAAAGGCTCGCCGATGGGAGGTATGTTTTTTCAAAATACAACTAACTTAACATCACGCCATCTCTTCAAAGATTTAAACAGAGAGAATATACTGCCACATAGTTCATACCTGACATACTTCTATCGCTTCCTCAACATTCATCCATCGTGTCTAGCACGCATGTCGATTTTACCAAAATACAATAAACTAAAAATATCCATCACGCCGCCTCTCCGAAGCGTAAAAGGCGGGTCACACTGTTTGAAACAAACTATCCATAGGGGTGACCTTGGTGGAGAGCTGTGGAGCCCGCGGTTGGTGTAGCGTCCACACTTGGTTTAAAACAAGCTCTCCACAGTAGACACTATTTTCGTATACGTCGGCACTCCACCGACGCACGGTGTTTCAGGGTGCGATATTACGAGCTACTTTTGGTAAAAACCCAATGACATGGAAATGGCTAATTATAAGTGTTTAGGGAAGAATATTAGTCATCCAGTTCACACAATAAATTTGAGGCCGATTTGTTGAAATTTCAACCCCTAAATTACCTACATAATTGCATGCAACAACAAAACCGGTTCAGTAGTATTGTTTCGCCGCTAACCGATTGATATATACCTATGAATTTAATATTAAAAATTAAAAAAATACTTCTATTTCTATCTTTATACTCAAGGTCGAGCTGCAAAGGGCCTTTTACGGTATCATATTTAAAAAAATCTTACGAAATACGCTATTCAAATACCTACTTTATGTAAAGACAGAGAGATAGACAGATATATGTGTTTCTATCGTATAAGTCAACAGACATATAAATTTTATAAGAATAAAAATTTCAAAATAATAATTTTACAGAATAATGAAAAGCAGCTCGTAATATTCAGATTTGAAACACCGTGCGACGCCACTACGCAACTGACCTTGACTGGTGGAATCCACAGCCAAACGTGTGGAATGCGTGTTTTTTACAACAGTTTATATGCGCGTCCGTCCACAAGGGTCAAACGAATTTTGGTTTAAAACAAGTGTCTACACAGTTTTAAACCGTTGGTGGAGACCGATGTGGAGAGCTTGTTTATAACAGTGTGGCCCGCTTTTAAAGCAGAAATAATGGACTACCACACTGTTCTTTTCTTACATGCTTTTCCCGTTTCCGTACGTTGTTTCATACACGGACGTCGATTATATATTAATCTGATGCAGCGTTCACATTTAGATTTAAAACACTTCTTAATGTGCCCTTGAGGTGATTACATCACAAAAACGACGCTTTAAAAATTAGCATATTATTATTATTAATGAAAATACATATGTTTTTATAAAAAAAATCTCTTTAAGATGTTTCGTTAAAATCCTCTGATGTTTCAAATAAGTATATGATAATTATTTTTAATCACTGAGAGAAACCTAACAAAAACTTTATTCTTGATGTAGGTATATTTGAAGGTCGACATCCTTCACTGATGTTAAGGGATCCAGAACTCATAAAGGCAGTGCTGATTAAAGACTTTGAAAGCTTTAATGCTAAGCAGGACTACAATATCAACTCTAAAATAATACAATTAAATAAAGTGCTCATTAGTCTCAAGGTACGATAATACTTAATTGTGCTTAGGTTTTTATCATACTCTGTTGGTTTTGTTTAGGTTTTAATTATACGTTGTTTGTTGTGCTATAGTTTGTGTATTATTTGTTTGTTTATAATTGCATAGATTTATATTTTGATAGCAAATAGTTTTTATGGACATTTGGTAGATACGTGTAACTTCTCCTTCTTGACCGACGTTTCGGAGTTCATTGCAGTCTTCATGTAGCGGGTAGATATGCATATGTGGTAGGTAATATATGCTTAACTCCTACGATGAGCCATATCGCCATCAGTGTACTTTAGTTTTTGTATACTTTTTGATTTTTTTTTTTTTTTTTTTTTTATGTACACAACAGGTCGTTTTGGATTCTTGTGATATTTGATAGGTAGCCAATCTATCGCCATTTTATTGTCACGTGAATTCTACACCAGACCAAAGACAGTGCGACAATCACACTGCCATCGCCGGGAATCGAACCCAGGACCTTCGGCATGGAAGTCAGAGCCGATTTTGTTTGTTTTTTTGTTGCAATCAAGTTTTTTTATACTTATTTATATTGCAACCCTAAATATTTGTGGTCCGGCAGTATTTGAAAAACGATGATTAAAATCCATTTATGTATTCATTTATCTTCAGGGTCAAGAATGGAAGAACGTTCGTACTATTTTGAATCCAGCATTCAGCATCGCCAAGTTACGAGCGATGGAGCCCATGGTCCAGCATTGCTGTGTGAAGATGAAGGAGTTTTTGAAGCAGAGAGCAGGTCATAGATTTAACAAGCATTCATTCAATAACGCCATAAATATTTAGAGATTTCATATTATACATATACGAGTATAGAGATTTTCATTACTTTACTGCTATTTTTAAATATTTTTTTTTATCAGTATTTCATCCGTTAAAATGCTGTTATTTTAACGCTGTATTAACTCAATAATAACACGACGCACAGTGGGGCCAAAATATGAAAAAGTGTCATTAACTCATAGAAGCTATATATACAGCTATAAATCAAAGGATTTAATGTAATTAGGTAGGTTAATGAAAATAAGAGACAATTTCATGAATATTAACACTTTATTTTTCCAATTACAATGAAATATGTGTCAAATACTGTCTTCTTTTTATATGCTCATTAAAGTCATTTTTTATTATTTTTAATAACGTAAAATGCAGCTTAGTTTTACATAATATATACGTTTCTTGAAAGAACGTCGATTTTACCCTTCATAAATACACACCAATATATTTTTTTTACTCGTTATCAGATATTTCTGAGACACCATCATTGTCATCGGATTCATCATTTTCGCTTTGGCTAGAGGACCCTGTAGATGGAGGTATTATCAGATCCAAAACGTCTTTGGAGAATCTAGTTAGTTTCTCTTTCGGTAATTTCCTCTTACTAGTTATTAAAGGATCTGATGAGAGTAAAAGAAAATTTAAAATATCCGTGTTTGAATTCGTTCTGCTGGATTTCCTCGAGTGGTACTCCCTAAACTTTTTAAAATCTTTGTTACGTGCTTCCTGCGCTTCTTCGGTTAATTGACCTATCGGCAATATTGATGTTTTTATTATTTCAGGTCCGTGTATGAAATATTCGTGAAGTGTGGGTGGCATATTACACCACGGATATTTTTTTTCAATATATCTGGCTGTATGTGACGCATACTCCCGGTATTTTTCCACACTAATTTCATGACCACATAATATAACTATTAAAATGGTGTGCATTTTTCTTATTAATTCTACATCTAAATTGGTTATTTCTGCAGACACCTCTGCATTAAAAAAAAACGCCTGGCGGTATTTCCATCGTTTGTGTTACCAAAGCCCGGCTTTGGTTTGTCCACGATCAAACCTAGTTTTTCTTTCAACTGAGCTTGAATTTTTTTTATTAGTTTCTTCAACGATTTCCTTGTCTGTCCCTCGAGCTTTTATAGGCAGTTTGTGCGTCAAATGGAGAAGACACTCAAAAAAGCGTATCCATCCGTGCAAGACCGAAATGCCGAATTCTAAATTTTCTGTTTTTATTTATTTTGTTAGCAATGCATCTATATAATTCAATTCTTTAGATGTGGCACCACGTATGTAACATTTTTGGGTAGAAGAAGTATGTGTGATAACATTACATACTTTGGCATCCATCATTGCGAATATTAAATGATGTTTGATTACGATAACGTTAGATTAGGAACGTAAGATTAGTCTGACTATGGTTGTGGTAATATTTTTTTATTTCTTCATCTACCCTTCGTTTCTCTTCCAAAGGTACTGCTGTGCATTCCTTAATAAATTCTTTTTTCAGAGGTCTGCAATACCTCGTTAAACCAGGTCTTGGATTTTGCCAAATAATTTTGGCATCAGACACTAGGCGTAAGGGGACAAATGATGTGATAAAAACCGCTGCATCATCGGCATCTGCATCAAAAAAAGCCTGTTAATGTGAACTATGCCCCAAACTTCCATCAACTCCCCATTTGGAATATAATATCATATTATTTAATTCTTTGGGTTTGAGTGTAAAAACAACATCTTGATGGGTGATAATTAAACGCTCAATCGTGAGATTAAGCATGATCTGCAAATCAACATATACCAAAGTATCCGTGACATGTATATTTTCTGGCTCTGGATAACATCGTCTTTTTTAGGCCTGTACAGTTTTATACGAAGGATATAAGTTTTTAGATTTCAACTTAATAGCGTTATACTGATGTGGAGGCAAGTCCGCTTCTATTAAAAGTGCTAAAGCATCTTCTGCTGACATGAAAACGTTTCCAAAAGACTCCCTGGAAGTTTGATGAGATTTACCTGAACCTGTTGGAACAGATAAAATAACTCGAACCAACTTTGAGGCATCTGCCTGTCATGCAGCTCTAAGTTCCATTTGTGTTGCGTAGAGTAAGTCTGGCAGAGATGCAGAATTCCTCAGATTAACCGTATTTTGCCGCTTCACCCTTTCTGTACTCTCCTCAAAAGGAATCATCGGGCGACCGCCACATGTTTTTGTAGCGCGAATGAAAGAAACGGATGTATCAAGCCACGTTTTATTAACATCGAGAAATCTTTCTTTCATCCAGTGAGCTGATTCCCATCATGATTTATAATCAAATTTAAATCGAATAAAAATTTTCTTAACACTTTTTCCTAACTCATCAACACGCCCTGTCCGTTTTATGATTTCTTTTTGCAGGAAATCAATCTGATCCTCCAATTTTTCTTTTCCGGAACTCTTCATAAGCTTAATTTATCGATGCTTTGTCATGACCAAAGTGCTGGAGCTGGTACCTAGGTATGCGAGAAAAAGAAAAACAGAATAAGATACAAAATTCGTGGCAGAGTGGTTACGAGCTCTGACTTCCATGTTGAAGGTCCTGGGTTCGATTCCCGGCGATGGCAGTGTGATTGTTACACTGTCTTTGGTCTGGTGTAGAATTCACGTGACAATAAAATGGCGATAGATTGGCTACCTATCACATGTCACGAGAATCAATATAATAGCTAAAAAATAAAAATTGTATACAGTAATTGGGTCCAAACGACCTGTTGTGTACATAAAAAAAAAAAAAAAATTGGTGTATTTTTTTTTCATTTTTGGTTATTCGAAATGTGCTGTTATTATAAAAAGATGCAAAAAGTGGCAAAAAATAACATCATATCAATAAATTATAACAATTATTTATTATAAATCAATTTAAATACTTGCGGAATTCATCGGGATTCTATACTAGATCTCTAAATGTTTTTTTAATATAACAAAAACCTCTGTATCATTTTAATGCGAAATCGGTTTAATTTTTTTACATTTAAAACAAGCCGTAATTACAATTAATTTAACTCAAAAAAGAGGAGACATACCTGATGTGTAAGGTTCCATACTAAAACATTAAATTTTTTATCAATAATATAACAAAAGAAATGTTAGAAACTAGGTGTTGCGCTGACTTGAAATAACGGACGTGTAACCTCTACGAGTAATCGGCTCCGATTGAGGGGTGCTAGAGCGAACGTGTCACAGTCTAGCTTGTCTATCTGCTCGTGATCATATGCTAAATATATCTGAGTCATCATATAATAACAAAGCGTTTAATGAATCATAATTTTTATTTTTTGGGTTATTGTATGAGAAATCTATATCCTGCCCCATAGTGCGACGTCTTAATTAAGTTTAAACTATTAATTGTGTTGAAGTGATGCATGGATAACTGATAAATGTATTGAAAAACAACTTTCCAAAGAGTCTAATTTTATCCAAGCCTAAGGTTACAAAATTTTAAAATAAAACATAAATTCGGTGCTTCTTAAGGGACATTTTTTTTTATCTATTTATAAGAATGATATTATGTGTTCATCTTTAAAAAAATATGATAAAACAATAAATTAAAAATAATTAAATTCCCGGTCTAGCTGGTGACACTGAAATGGAGATGAAACTATTCACCAGCCGCTACACGCTGGATGTGATAGGAATCTGCGCATTCGGTGTAGATTGCGAGTCCTTGAAGTATCCGGAGGCGGAGTTTGTCAGGGTAAGTATGTTTATATGAATTTTTATAAATTTAAACGTTTAAGTTAATTTTATTTAACTAACTAACTAACCATCACGCCGTTTCCCTGGAGGGGTAGGCAGAGGGGATGGATCGCCATATTGTTCTATCCTGACATAACTCTCGCGCCTCTTCTACATTCACACATCATGACATGCACGCTCGTCGATTGTTCCTACTTCTAACATGGCCGCCTTTCAGTAATTGATTAATTTGCTCATGCCATGTCTTCCTTGGCCTTCCTCGACTTCTTTTTCCATTCACACTACTTGTATATATATTTTTAACCATTCTTCCCTCATCCATTCAATCCATATGGCCAAACCATCTTAGTGACCCATTATTGATTTTATTTATCACGCATTCATTCGCTTTACATTCATTTCTTACTTCATCATTAGATATTCTATCA
Source organism: Lepidostoma basale (assembly GCA_022606425.2). Lineage (NCBI taxonomy): Eukaryota > Metazoa > Arthropoda > Insecta > Trichoptera > Lepidostomatidae > Lepidostoma > Lepidostoma basale. The sequence continues at coordinate 2,210,560 of JAHDVF020000729.1, read as the reverse complement.
TACAGTGTTTTATTTCATAATTTTATTTAAGATGGTTTCAAATTTGAAACAGATAAATTCCAAATCAAAAAGTAGTAGCATGTCCAGAATCGATAACTTTTGTATGTTTGTTGAAGGTTTCTTTAAATATTTTGTCGATGTACACGTATGTGTTTGTAATTAGTTTCCATCAAGCTGTATTTTTTTGTATGTATATTTAACTTTTTTAATACAGTGTAACTAGTAGAATATTTTTTTTCTATTTCCCCAGTGTTACCTCCTTAAATTGATCAACTTGTGACTTATTATGTTCAAGTTAATGAAATTGAGTAGTCAGTAAAATAAATAGAGATGTCAGGAAAATCTCTCGAACTATGGACACTGTTAAGAGAAAGGTGTTGCGTAAAAACCTGGGACCTGTGAATGACGGTGAAAGCTGGAAAATACGGCATAATGACTAGCTGTACAATATTTACAAATCCTCTCCATTCACAGCTATATGTTTTGTGAAGTAATTTTTTTCTTTTATTTTTGCAGTTGGCTGAGAAATTCATGGATATTTCCTTGTTTGATAGAACAATATTCTTATCAGTCTTCTTGCTATTTCCGTCGTTTACGAAGTATATTCCAGTCACAATGTTTAACACAGAAACCATTATTTACCTCTGTGATGTGGTTCAAAAAACTATGTCGTACAGAGCTGCGCATCCCTCGCAAAGGTAAGACCAATACAAACACAGCTCCAATCATGTTGCACTAGGTGTCTGTTACTAGGGGATGCTTAACAGTTGGTATAACGTCTTAGAAATGAAAGGGGTGAAGTTGATCTGGAATGTTTCTTTTGGTAAATTATCATTTAAGAAAACCAAATTTAACCTCCGTAATACTACGCTCTATCCTAGAATTGGGATTTAATAAAGAAGTTAATGTACTCGTATATGTATGTCATTTAATAAAATGAAGAACCTAAGGAAATAAATAAGTATTCTTTATGGATAGTTGTTTTCTATATGTTGCCATCCAATCATTTCAACAACATATCAAAGTAATTATGAATAATTTCTTATAAGAAATCTTAATGACGGATGGAAGCAACAAGAACAGAATTTAACAAAATGAAGTCACTCTATTGCAATGGCAATGTCAACTTAAAACTAAGACAGAGAATGTTAAGGTGTTATGTGTGGTCTGTTCTGTTATATGGGTGTGAGACATGGACATTAAAAGTAAATACAATGAACCGGTTAGAGGCATTTGAAATGTGGCTTCATCGAATAATGTTCAGGATCACATGGACAGACAGAGTGACGAACACAGAAGTCCTGAATCGCGCAGGAGTAAATAGAGAGCTGCTGACATTGATCAAAGTCCGCAAGATTTCATATCTGGGTCACGTTCTACAAAGAGAATAATATCGCCTGCTGCATCTAATTTTGAAGGGAAAAATAGAGAGTCGCAGGGGGACAGGGAGAAGACAGATCTCTTGGCTGCGCAATGTGAGGGAATGGACGGGAATCGGAACTGTGGAGGAGCTATTCCGGACAACGCGGGATAGAGAAGAGTTTACCAGAGTGAGCGCCAACGTCGGGGGGATATGACAGGGCACTTTAAGAAGAAGAATGACTCTAAAAAGTATCAGTTTGTTTGCCAAATAGGAAATAATCAGTGCCAGTACCAATGTCTTTGATATAGAGAAAAAATATAAGTGGCCCAAGTTTTGAACCCTTGGGAATTCCTGAATTGTTATTGAAGCTATTCGATTGGTAATCATTATAATTATATGCGAAACGATTCAAGTCTACGAAAAATCATGTTTTTTTTAAGTTTCATTAAACAAATGGCGTGGTCAACCTTGTCGAATGAATATCATCGGAATTTTTTTTTCAAGTGATGGCAATGAAATAAGACAAATTTATCAGTTGATTACATTGATTAGATTTTCAGATCACAAATATCATATGTATGACTGTATATGAACTCAAAGGGATTGGGCAGACGCCGAAAGATCAGCCACCAGTCTTTAGTTATCGATTGAGGTCTTGTTGCTCTTTTTGTATTTGGTAAGCTTCCATATTTTGGAAAAGTTTTTTTTGCATATTTTGAAGCTAAATATATAATGCAATGCCTCCTACAAGCTGACTACAAAATGTTGGTAATGGGATTCGAAAACTGTAGCCGTGAAAAATAAGGTGCGAGTTTTGGAAAAGTGTTGGTGACGTTCGTGGGATTGATATTAACAATGGTAATAGGTAGGGCCAGAATTAAGCAGCATATCTCGACGCAGTATCAGAAGATGACTTCAATGTTAATTCACAAGGTTTCATCTTATTAGGCTTGCCATGTTCACAACGATTTTTGTTTACAAACCACCAAAATCGATTTGGATTTCCAGTAAGTCTCCTATGTGTTGGAAATGAGCCCATTAGTCTTGCTGCGCAATGCTCTAAATCATTTGAGAACCAAAAGTGAATTTGTTTCATTCCAAAGACGATTGTTTTTGTTATAATTTTGAAACTTATACATAATCGTTCCATTGTACCGCCTCAACAATCTTCGCTAGTTTCAATCCAAAGGATTGGTTTCCAGCGAAGTATAAAAATGATGAAGTGGCAATGGACTAGGCATGTGTGCCGACGGGATGATGGAAGATAGAGCCAGAGGGTTACTGAATGGATGCTAAGGTTAGGCCGAAGAAGTGTAGGGAGACAGCCGATCAGGTGGAGCGAAGATATTGTGCGGATAGTGGGAAGGGCCTGGAGAACACTGGCGAGATACCGAGAGGGATGGCGTAGGGGTGGAGAGGCTTACGTCCAGCAGTGGATGGAGACAAGCTGATGAAGAATGTGTAAATTTTTTACTTGTTCTTGGGATGCAACTTGGGCCTTTTAATGGCGCAGTTTCTCATTGCATTCCACATTTTTGTACAAGAGATTATTTAAACCCAATTACAGTATACAACTTTTAGCAATTTACTCTCATGACATGTCATAGGCATCTACTCTATCGCCATTTTATTGTCACGTGAATTCTACTCAGCAATCATCTCAACAATACTCGCTTAAAACGCTAGGATTGCCCTTATACGGGAGATGTCTCTACTCTTTTTTGCTATTGTTGCCTTCTGTATTTATTATTATATTGGTGTGAAAGATTGACAACTTTGTATCGTTTCCAGGGCCGCCGGGTGTTGTTGTTTCAATTATACCACACGTAATTTCACTTTCCTTACTCCATTGTAACATAATTATGACTATTTTTACAGGCGAGAAGATTTCATTCAAATATTGGTAGATATATCACAACAGAAGGATATCACAGGAAAAGAAGGCAAGTTAAGTTTTGTTAAAATTAAAAAAAATATATATCTAATTCTTTCACTTTTGAGTTCATTATCATTATGGATATCATACTATCAGTAACTTATTATAGTTTTTATAATAGATAAAGGTATAATATCTTCAAAACATGCAATAAACAATAAATTAAGCAGTAGAAAAATTTATAAGAAATAAAATAATCCGCCCTAATATTGTGTGCTTTCAATAACAATTAAACATAAAAGTTATTTACTAACACGCTTTATGTAATTACAAAATTTTTGGAAGATGTATATATACTTTCGGAAGTTTTTATATATTTAATGGGAGTGGCGTATTTCGAATCACATCAATAAATAGTGCAAATATAATATTTATTTATACCAAATGTAAATAAAGTGTACATTATTAAGAAAGGAAAATATTTTAATATTTTCTTCGTTGGTTTATTTTATAGTGTTGAGTGATTTGGTACTGCAGGCTCAAGGCTTGATCTTCTTCATGGCTGGCTTTGAGACCTCAAGTACCCTTCTGAGCTTCGCCACCATCATTCTAGCCCACAATCCTGAGATTCAGGATCGGCTCCGAAAGGGCATATTAGACGCAGAACAGGAAGAACAAGACCTCACGTGTTATGAACTGGTCAATAAAATACCCCTTTTAGAGCAGGTGCTAATGGGTAAGATTATTTTAAATATTAATTCATTTACGAAACAAAAAAAGTCTATAAAGCTTAATGTCTTAAAAACATCTTTGACAAAGACACCTCTGCTTACAATAATTTTCGATCAAAAAGCTTAGCTGGGTCTGAGAGATCGGTGATTTGAGTTTTGAAAATCAATTAGTACAGAAGCAAAAATGGCAGTACACAATGGTATTCTAGTGCCAACCCTCATGTATGGAAGTGAAGCTTGGAGCTGGCAAAAAAAGGATGAAAGCAGGATAAACGCCGTAGAAATGAGATCACTAAGAAGAATGTGCGGGAAAACGTTGTGTGATAGAATACCGAACGATGAAATAAGAGAGAAATGTAAGGCAGATGACTGCATCATGGATAAAATTAAAAAAGGAGTCCTGAGAAGGTTTAGACATATGGAACGAATGGATGAGAGAAGAATGGTTAAAAAGTTGTACTCAAGCAGCGTGAGTGGAAAAAGAAGCCGAGGATGACAGAGGAAAACATGGCATGACCAAATTAATCAATTACTGAAAGCCGGCCACATTCGAACTCGGAATAATCGACGTGCGTGCATGGTACGATGTATGAATATAGAAGAAGCCCGAGAGGTATGCCAGGACAGAGCATTGTGGCGATCCATCCTCTCTGCCTACCCCTCCGGGGAAATGGCGTGATGGTTAGTTAGTTAGTTAGTTAGTTAAAATCAATTGGTGAATCGACAAACTGCAGTGTATCAAACATAGTTTCCTGGAGTTTAAACATGAGTATTTTATGTATTTAAAAACGCACACCGTTTAACCAGTGACATTAGTGTTTCATTACTAATGGTTTCGTAGACTGATGTTGAACATTTGTATGCGAGACAGGAAACGTAATGAGTGGATCAAAACCTAAGTTGCCAATGTAGCGATCAAATATTTTCGTTCAAGTGAAATTGGATCGACCATATGTGAGGATAACCTAAGATTGGTCAAACAATTAAAGTAGTCTGATGACATTAAAAAAGTGGCAGGAGGTCAATGGCATAGAGTAGCGAGGGATGGAGAGTTGTGGAAGTCGGTAAGGGAGATCTATGTTCAACACTGGACGACTAATGGCTGATGCTAATAATGATAATGGTATTATTTATGGTCGACAAGTAAACTTTATTGCAACCAAATAAATAACGACCTGAATCTTTGAGTTATTAATTAGTGTTTATTTGGTTATAGAAACACTGAGACTATATCCACCTATACACAGAATGGATAGAACATGCACTAAAAGATATAAATTGCCCAATACTAACGTGACTCTTGAAGTTGGAGATGTTGTGAATATTCCTGTATCAGGAATAATGAGGGATCCAGAATACTACCCTGATCCGGAAGTTTTTAATCCAGATAGATTCTCTCCAAATGAAAAAAATACAAGACAAAGTGAACGGTTTTTAGCGTTTGGCTTAGGACCTCGTTATTGTATAGGTAAGAAGTCATTTTTAATAATCGTAGCTTTATCCACTTGAGCAGGCGACATGGCAATATATTGTAGATCAATAAAAAATAGTTTAAAGCATAAAAAAGTATTTAAATGATTCATATTCCTTGGGGACATTGGTCGTTGAACATTTCTTCTTCCTTAGTAGCATTCCTCATAAGCATGGGTTTCCACCAATCTTTCTGGGCCACCGCCCCCTTTACAAGAAAAATAAACGTTCAACGCCCCCCTTCCATAAAAGTTATTCGAAATATGGGAAAATGATTACAATACATACAATAACAAAATAATCCAATATTTAAGTTTAATTTGCTTATTAATATTATTAATAATTAAAAGTACCTACGTGATTAGGGTGTTTTTTCTGTCTTTTTAAAATATAAACTTTTTTATTTGCCCACACTCTCTATTTTTTCTGGGTCTTCTACTACCCACCCTACCCTGAGAGTCTCAAACGCCCACAAGTGGGCGTTATCACCCACTTTTAGAACCTAGGCTCATAAATGATAGAAACATATTTTATCCCCGCATAGTCCAAGAGTCCCAATCACAGGGTATCAATCATATGGTATCAATCACAGGGTATCAATCATATGGTGAATACTAAGGTTTTTACCAACCAATTGCCGGCAATACTACAGAAACCTAAGAAAAAGTCAGTCGTTTTTAATTATTGTAACGCATGTAAGTAAAGAAAAAAATATTCACATACACCTATAAAAGCGATGCCACGCTCTGTCAACAACATAGTTTCAGTATCGTATTGTCTTACTAATTACGTATATATTTTTTATTTCAGGGATGCGGTTTGCTATGTTTACTACGAAAATCTATCTATTTTATCTGCTGAAACACTTCAAGTTGCGCCCCTCTGACAAGACACAGTTTCCAATCGCTATCGATAAGCAAAATATTTTGCTCAAACCCATGAATGGCTTATGGATTCATATCGAACCTTTGGAAGAATAAATAATTGATTTTATTATTAGTATCCATATACTCGCACGGTGCATTTCACACAAAAATAACCAATTATCATGATTTATTGGCTGAAACTAGTTGGCATCAGTTATAATAACCTTACCGTAATTAAATATAATACAAAGTTTATATTTTATTATATATATATAAGTGTAAAAACAATTTCATTCGTTGTATATAAATAAATAAATTGTAATGGTTACTATAATAGGCATTTTTTGTGTAAATAATAAACAATTTAGTTGTTTCATTCATTGAAGCATAAAGCATTCAATTGATAGTTTAGGTTACACTTAGTTTCGTAATTCAATGTTTTGATTTCTCTGTAATCTTAAAACCGATGTTTAGTTTAAATACCTCGTTTGAAAGCTAAAAATACGTATATGTTTTTAAAATGACGACCTTCGTGGCAGAGTGGTTAAAAGCTCTGACTTCCATACCGAAGGTCCCGGGTTCGATTCCCGGCGATGGCAGTGTGATTGTCACACTGTCTTTGGTCTGGTGTAGAATTCACGTGACAATAAAATGGCGATAGATTGGCTACCTATCACATGTCATGTGAATCATCAATTGAATAGCTAAAAATAATGTGTATACAGTAATTGGGTTCAAGCAACCTGTTGTATACGAGTACAAGAAAAAAAAAATTTAAAATAACCACCCAGAATAATCCATGTGTGATTATTTATTTTAAATTGCCTTTCTTTTAGAATTTATAAATAAAAATAATTTAAATGTTTGATACTTCCGTTTGGTATTTCCTAATGTGTACCGACAGTTCTAGATTTTGTATTGATAATAAATTCCTGTTTTATTAACTAATTTTTTTTTTAAATTTGATTTTGACTAACAGTTATTTTTTTAAATTAATTTTTAAAACACCTGACCTCGATAATTTAAAATAAAAATAATTAATTTTATTTCGACAATGGTTCACTTTTGCATAATGCCTTACGTGACATAATTCATCAGAAATAACCTCCCCTACAACCTCCTACAAGGAATGTATTCAATGACCAATAACCCTGTATATACCAGATATATTATGCCAGAATATCTTGGAGTCAACAATAACAACAACAACAAACCATCACGCTATTTCCCCACAGGGGTTGGCAGACATACCTCTCTAGTTTCTTTTACATTCATGCAACGAGTCATACACGCACATCGATTCTTCCAACTTATGCAGAAGTTTGCAACGAGTCATACACGCACATCGATTCTTCCAACTTATGCAGAAGTTTGGAAGAATCTGGAGGTTTCCTCTGAAACATGTCGTGTTTTTTTAATATTTTTTTTTAAATAGTGAATTAAACAAAGTTTTTCAATTTCCCAAATATATTACTATGAAGTTCCACAATGTTTTGTCAACCTTTTGGTTCAATAAGTTCATAAGAAATTCGCTAAATTTTTCTTTATTTATCTTGGATTGACCTTTCTATCGATCTTAAAGTAGAAATTCACTAGTTCTTCGAATGTACCATATCAAGGCTTGCTCCCTTTGCTTGAAGTTAAGGATTAATAGAGAGATGGACAAATATTAGATGGACGGACCACATCGAAGCTGGGTTCTAAATACCACTGATAAAATAAAGGTAAATCGTACAATCGTACAATTCAGAGTAAAAGAGACAACCTCGTGCCAGAGTGGTAAGAGCTCTGACTCACATACTGAAGGTTCCGGGTTCGATTCTCGGCGACGCACAGTGGGGCCAAAATATGAAAACGTGTCATTAACTCATAGAAGCTATATATATAGCTATAAATCAAAGGATTTAATGTAATTAGGAAGTTAATGAAAATAAGAGACAATGTCATGAATATTAACCCTTTATTTTTCCAATAACAATGAAATATGTGTCAAATACTGTCTTATTTTTATATGCTCGTTAAAGTCATTTTTTATAATTTTTAATCACGTAAAATGCAGCTTAGTTTTACATAATATATACGTTTCTTGAAAGAACGTCGATTTTACCCTTCATAAATACACACCAATATTTTTTTTACTCGTTATCAGATATTTCTGAGACACCATCATTGTCATCGGATTCATCATTTTCGCTTTGGCTGGAGGACCCTGTAGATGGAGGTATTATCAGATCCAAAACGTCTTTGGGGAATCTAGTTAGTTTCTCTTTCGGTAATTTCCTCTTACTAGTTATTAAAGGATCTGATGAGAGTAAAAGAAAATTTAAAATATCCGTGTTTGAATTCGTTCTGCTGGATTTCCTCGAGTGGTACTCCCTAAACTTTTTAAAATCTTTGTTACGTGCTTCCTGCGCTTCTTCGGTTAATTGACCTATCGGCAATATTGACGTTTTTATTATTTCAGGTCCGTGTATTAAATATTCGTGAAGTGTGGGTGGCATATTACACCACGGATATTTTTCTTCAAAATATCTGGCTGTATGTAACGCATACTCCCGGTATTTTTCCACACTAATTTCATGACCACATGATATAACTATTAAAATGGTGTGCATTTTTCTTATTAATTCTACATCTAAATTGGTTATTTCTGCAGACACCTCTGCATTTAAAAAAAAACGCCTGGCGGTATTTCCATCGTTTGTGTTACCAAAGCCCGGCTTGGTTTGTCCACGATCAAACCTAGTTTTTCTTTGAACTGAGCTTGAATTTTTTTTTTAGTTTCTTCAACGATTTCCTTGTCTGTCCCTCGAGCTTTTATAGGCAGTTTGTACGTCAAATGGAGAAGAAACTAAAAAAAGCGTATCCATCCGTGCAAATCCGAAATGCCGAATTCTAAATTTTCTGTTTTTATTTATTTTGTTAGCAATGCATCTATATATTATAATTCAATTGTTTAGATGTGGCACCACGTATGTAACATTTTTGGGTAGAAGAAGTATGTGTGATTGCATTACATACTTTGCCATCAATCATTGCGAACATTAAATGATGTTTGATTACGATAACGTGCCCATCTAGTCTGACTATGGTTGTGATAATATTTTTTATTTCTTCATCTACCCTTCGTTTCTCTTCCAAAGGTACTGCTGTGCATTCCTTAATAAATTCTATTTTCAGAGGTCTGCAATGCCTCGTTGAACCAGGTCTTGGATTTTTCCAAATAATTTTGGCACCAGACACTAGGCGTAAGGGGGCAAATGATGGGATAAAAACCGCTGCATCATCGGCATCTGCGTCAAAAAAAGCCTGTTTATGTGAACTGTGCCCAGAACTTCCATCAACTCCCCATTTGGAATATAATATCATATTATTTAATTCTTTGGGTTTGAGTGTAAAAACAACATCTTGATGGGTGATAATTAAACGCTCAATCGTGAGATTAAGCACGATCTGCAAATCAACATATACCAAAGTATCCGTGACATGTATATTTTCTGGCTCTGGATAACATCGTCTTTTTAAGGCCTGTACAGTTTTATACGAAGGATATAAGTTTTTAGATTTCAACTTAATAGCGTTATACTGATGTGGAGGCAAGTCCGTTTCTATTAAAAGTGCTAAAGCATCTTCTGCTGACATGAACACGTTTCCAAAAGACTCCCTGGAAGTTTGATGAGATTTACCTGAACCTGTTGGAACAGATAAAATACCTCGAACCAACTTTGAGGCATCTGCCTGTCATGCAGCTCTAAGTTCCATTTGTGTTGCGCAGAGTAAGTCTGGCAGAGATGCAGAATTCCTCAGATTAACCGTCTTTTGCCGCTTCACCCTTTCTGTACTCTCCTCAAAAGGAATCATCGGGCGACCGCCACTTGTTTTTGTAGCGCGAATGAAAGAAACGGATGTATCAAGCCACGTTTTATTAACATCGAGAAATCTTTCTTTCATCCAGTGAGCTGATTCCCATCATGATTTATAATCAAATTTAAACCGAATAAATTTTTTAACACACATAACACTTTTTCCTAACTCATCAACACACCCCGTCCGTTTTATGATTTCTTTTTGCAGGAAATCAATCTGATCCTCCAATTTTTCTTTTCCGAAACTCTTCATAAGCGTTATTAATTGATGCTTTGTCATGAACAAAGTGCTGGAGCTGGTACCTAGGTATGCGAGAAAAGGAAAAACAGAATAAGATACAAAATTGGTGTATTTTTTTTTCATTTTTGGTTATTCGAAATGTGCTGTTATTATAAAAAGGTGCAAAAAGTGGCAAAAAATAACATCATATCAATAAAGTACAGCAATTACTTATTATAAATCAATTAAAATACTTGCGGAATTCATCGGGATTCTATACTAAATCTCTACATGTTTTTTTAATATTACAAAAACCTCTGTATCATTTTAATGCGAAATCGGTTTAATTTTTTACATTTAAAACAAGCCGTAATTACAATTAATTTAACTCGAAAAAGAGGATACATACCTGACGTGTAAGGTTCCATACTAAAACTTTAAATTTTTTATCAATAATACAACTAAAGAAATGTTAGAAACTAGGTGTTGCGCTGACTTGAAATAACGGACGTGTAACCTCTACGAGTAATCGGCTCCGATTGAGGGGTGCTAGAGCGAACGTGTCACAGTCTAGCTTATCTATCTGCTCGTGATCATATGCTAAATATATCTGAGTCATCATATAATAACAAAGCGTTTAATGAATCGTAATTTTTATTTTTTGGGTTATTGTATGAGAAATCTGAATCCTGCCCCATTGTGCGACGGCAGTGTGATGGTCATGCTGTCTTAGATCTGGTGTAGAATTTACGTGGCAATTAAATGGTGATATATAAGCTATCTATCACAATAAAAAGAGAAATAAAACATAAAAGGGAGAAAAAAAAGAAAAATGTCGTTCTCAAGATTTTATTTAAAACTATACGTTCCAAAGTATAAAATAATAATCATTAAACGTTAAAAAACGATCATAAATTTTATCTCTTTTACGTCTTTTACATAGTTAATTTATTGTATAATAGTATTTTCTTATTGGCACATCAGTGAAAACTAATACAAAAACTAACTATTCATCACACCGTCTCCCCCGAAATCTTTGATTTCCTTGACGTGTTCTTCGTCAGTTGATGTTGATGGTATAATATAATCTAATTGAGGGCACTCAGATCGCCTGGATTAAATAATTTTCAAAATATCTTTTCCAGATACTTCATACATACAATGTTTAGTTTGGTATTGACAGATTTCGAAAAAGAACGGATTTAGTCAAAATGCCCTGATTGGAATAGTAGTGAAATGCGTGCGTCGATAAAACTTTTTGTTTTATGGAAATACTTTGCGAAAACTTCAAGGTGGTCAATCGACCACAGTTGATCCTGATACCTATTGAGGTCACAACCGTCACAAATATCAACTGAAGCTGCTGAATGAACTTTTAAGAGATAGTAGAGGTAATAGACATCTCAAACAAGTACGTTAAAAACATTTATAAAGGCTGTTTTTTTTTTAAGGTTTAATTTTTAAACACGCAAAATTGTTTTAACAGACTGTCAATTTGACAGCTGACAGTTGATTTGTACTTGGTACATTTTGCCATTTTATTCAATTGCTCAATAAAGGTGTTAAAAATTGGAATCGGGCCCGAAATCATATTTTAACAAGAATGGCATAAAATTATCTATTAAATAAAGCCAATATCATAAATATCAATGCCAATAAATACCTCTAAAACAACACCCATTATGTAACAATGTGAATAGTTATATAAAGGGGGCAGTTTAAAAACCAAACCTAGAAATAAAGCACCCTGTACAAATGAAAACATATGTTTTCTAGAAGTTTTATTCATAATCGGCTGTCCCTTGTGTCCAGGGAAGACGATCCTTTACAGTTGTGGGCCCAGATGTGGCTAAAGAGCCCAACCTTGGACTCGCACATTCTAGGGCATCTAGGGCAGGGGAAGACGTTGGTAGTAGACCCTCTACCGTCTCCCATTGATCTCTCATTTCTCCTCCTCCTCTTCCTCTCTACAGCGTCATCTCTGTGCTGTGCTTCAAAGTCCTGCATGACTATGTATTGTTTTATCCACCAAGGTCGACCGTCGACTAGTGACGTCGAAAGAAGGGTTGGTGTGGGCAACAAAGTGAATGGAGCCTTAAAAACTGTTATTGAAAACAAAAAATTATCAATGAAAGCAAAAATGGCCGGTCACAATGGAGTTTTAGTTCCAACCCTTATGTATGGAAGCGAAGCATGGAACTAGCAGAAGACATATGAGAACAGAATAAATGCGGTAGAGATGAGATCCCTTAGATGTATGTGTGCTAAAAAGATAAACAATAAAGTTTCAAAGCGGAAGAGAAAGCAAAATTGTGAAAGGATCATTGCGTTGGTTTGGATGGATGAAGAAATAATCATTAAGAAAGTATATATCAACTATGGGAATGAAGTGCGGAGTCGAGGAATACCGAGGAAAACATGTCATGACCAAATCAATAATATTTTAAAGGTCGGCCATGTTAGAAGTCGGAAGAATCAACGTGCGTGTATGACTAACTCGCTGTATGAATGTGGAGAAAGCTGGAGAGGATAGAATTAAGCGGCGAAAACGGCGTGATGGTTTGTTGTGTTGTTATTGTCCACCTAGTTCTGTCTTCTGCAGAAGTCTTATTATATTTAATGGGAATGACTTATACAACTTTATCAAATGTAGCAAGAATCAAACGCGTTGTTGTTTATATACCTGAGTTAATGAAGCAAATATTGTAATAGAGGTAATTGATGTGGTTTAATACATTGTTAACAACAATAAAGATATTAAATTCAATGTATTACTGGCACTAATTACAGAATTTTATGGCTGCTTATGGGTACAATGTTCACATACGAAAAGTAAAAGACTACTTAATAACTTTATATAAATCATTTAGTATGGTGCTTAAAATAGATCGGAATAAAGGATTTTATAATTATATGCTAGTATAATGTTAATTATTTTATATATTTAAATTTAATAATGATTTTCAGTATATACTGAATTATGTTTAATATTTTCCTTATAATTTAATAAAACGATGTTTTTTTTTAACTACATCCACTTTTGTCTTTATTTCGACAGCGATCGGTTTCACCAGACTCGCTAGCGTCGACAGACTGGTGACACTATTGCAAACTGATGAATGACATATCAGGTGTGGTCAACGTTATTAAATAATCTTAAAATAATTGTGTATAATGTACTGAATTTAAATATTGGTATTATATTTAAGAGGATTCGTATTCAATATAATGGATATAAATTTTAGTATAGCTGACATATTTATATATTATGTTTGAAAAGTTTATACTTATGTACGTTTTTAATATTACTGAATAAATATAATGTTATACGTGTATATGGGTTGGCGTCGCCTTATTTAGTTTTTCCACCCATTAGTCCTTGTTTGAGCTGCAAAGGTCTAGTATTATAATAAAACAACTTTTATGCAGTAATCGATTCTAGGAATATTTTATATTTTTTTACTTTGGGCCTTTTTCATGGAATTCTGGTCCTATCCCTAATGTATGGAAGCGAAGCATGGAACTGGCAGAAGAAGGATGAAAGCAGAATAAATGCGGAATAGAGATGAAATAAAAGCAGAATAGAGATGAAGTCCCTAAGACGTATGTGTGGTAGAATGATATACGACAGAAAATCTCAAATATAAGAAAGGAATGTAGAGCGGAAGAAGGTATTATAAACAAAATTATGAAAGGATCGCTGCGATGGTTCGGATATATGGAACGCATGGATGGAGAAAGAATGGTTAAAAAAATATACGTTAATTATGTAATTACGTTAATTATGAGTCCTTGAGCCTATTGATTGCTTGAATTTATAATTTATCAAGTTTTTGGCTTTTTGGGCATGTGTGTAAAATTTTAACATTTTCAGATGGATTAAAGTGGTTATTTTCTATAAAATGGTTGACAAAATTTTTATTTGATTTATTGTTTTTTCAACTTTTGACATGTTCCCCGATTCTGACTTTGAAGACCCTTACTTTTTGGCCTACATAACTTGCAGACATACAGCAATATTTTCATTCTGCGTTGTATAGACTCAATCGATATCTTCTTTTTGTCTACATCTGTTATATGAAAAAATACAAATTAATATCAAAGGATGGATAATCTAATAAAATATCGAAACGAATTAAGGAGTCGGACCGAGCAGATTTCGGTACTTATTTGGCAAAAGGTCCCAGATGCGTTTTTTTTTTGTGAAATTGAGTTAAATATACCATCAGTATTATTTTTGCACACTTTATGTTTTGACAAAACGTTAGAGATGAACTTTTTTTTACATTTTTTTATGTATTTTATTTTATGCACAATTGCATTCAACCTCTATTTTTTTTAATATATGTATATATTTTTTTAATTTAGTTACTGATATATCTTGTAGATAACGTTATGCATCGAAAATTGACATTTGAAATAAACAATTTGGAACAAAAATAACATTTTTATAAATAATCAAAATAATTTTAAAATCGTATTTTTGCTTTTCTGTAAAATTCAGAAAAAAGCAGTTGAGACCTTTTGCCAAATAAGTACCGATTTGTAAAAATAAAATAAAAAACGCCTTTAATAATGCCACACCACGCATCAAATGGTTCATAGTAGAGTATTTTTGTCTTTGAACAAAGTTCATAAATGCTAGGTTAGAGTTTTAAATGTGTTAATAATTAACTGTCCAACTAGGTTAAGAGTACAGTGTTAATTTTTAATTTATAGCGGAATTTGTTAGATATTTGTATTTAAGGTATGCGTATTTTATATAAAAGTTTTTGGCAAATTATGAGTCTGCAGACACAATAAAACACATGACAGGAAGTAGTAAAACGTTTGGAAGAGTCCTATATCCAGCAGTGCATAAATCAAGGTTTAAGATGAAGAAGAAAAAAATGAAACGTAGGTTGTAAAGGAATCATTGGGATATGAATATACTTAAAAAATATACAGAAATAAAAATATATATTCTATTAACTGTAATGTATGAGTTCGATAGCTATGTTTATTGTAAGATAACATACAGCAATAGTTGTGGTGATGTTTCTCAATGTAAGATGCCACAGTTTCCCATGCTTTCAGCATTTCTCTTTTTGCACCAGAAGATTGTTCCTCTGCTTTATCCTTCTCCTCCACTAACAAACTCTCCACCATAACTTCTTGCTGTAAAACACGATGTAACTTTATAAGCTCTTCGGTCGTCAGATATTGACTGTGCTCTTCCACAAGCTCATCAATATCGTTGTTATCTACATCTAGTCCCATGGTATTGGCCAAAAACTCAATCTCTTTGACTGTAGACTCCACAGGTACTGTTTCAAACCACGATTACATTCATCAACGCTCTTTGACCAAAGCTCACTCGTTATGGGAAATGTCGCTCGTTAAGGTAGCATTTTTTTACGTTTTGCTCTTTATGCGAATTATTCGTTATGAGAGGTTTCACTGTAATTAAATATAAAATGACTCTGATCTAAAATGATTATTACAGTGTAGAACCAACCTACCTAAGGTAATGCCCGTGGATAGGACAATAATTCTAATAAACTCTATCGCTTCGGATGTATACAATTTTTCACGAAAATGGAATAACCTCAGAAAGCTTCATCATCTTCTTCTTAATTAAGGTCGTATGACTTGTTTATGATGGTAAACTATCCTGGGATGATGACATCTAGTCTTCCCTCCATCTCTCAGAAAGCATCTATCTCAAATTTTCAAATTCCATTGTTTTAGCGGAAACACAATATTTCACAATATTTTAACATTGTTTACCGTTTAATTTGTAAACAGTTAATAATGTATGTACAGTTCCATTTATTTTTTCTTATCTCTGGAGGAGGTCTGGACCATTAGTGGACGGTAGCACCATTGGTGTTATTGCTGTAATATATAGTAGATATAAAAAAAAATTATAACCTCAGACGTTACAAAACATTTCACAAAGATATTTAATAAAGGCATTTTTTAATTAATCCTCCAATAAATTAATCCTCTGCAATCTACGGCTGTTTAAAATATATAATTTTATTTATGAATATTGCAAATATAAAATTATATTTTACAAGTAAAATGTTTTATTACGGGGCCATTATAGTATAAAATATTATAGGTCAACTGTTTAATTTTCTAAGGTTTTTATTATTTAAGATGTATTTTCGTGATAATGATATCATTCATAAAACTTTTTCTTCGCAATTACAGTGCTTTTCACAAACATGCAATAAATGGGAATTTGAATTTTGATTATAACCCCACTTTTTTTAAGTAAGGATTTATTTGTTTTTCCATTTGCTTATATTAATAACGAAGACATACAAATATACTATCATATAGTACAGTTAACTCTTTAAGAAAACACGTGTACTTAAATAAATCTACTATTTGTGAAACATAAATAAGTTTTATTTACAAAGTATTTAAATAGTTTTTTTAGTTTAAGATTCAAGTAAATACGCCACCACTACTCAATATCTTAATAATCTGATCATTTCTGAGTGAGTTCGCTGGTTTTAGTTTCCATCTTAAAAGGCGGGCCACACTGTGATAAACATCGGTTGTATAGGGCTTCTATCTCATTCTACGCCGGGTAAAATAATGCGAGGAAGAGAGATAAACGTACCATGTTTGTTGAAAGGATAACCGTATGCAGAAACATCCGCGGTTTAACTCATGGTTTACTAAAATCGACGTTTTTACTACGTCTAGAACGTGGTTTAAGTTTGAGTAATAACATCCAGTATACAAATTTTGGTTTCAAACCAGCTTGTTTATCACAGTGTGGCCTGCCTATAAATGTGGACGACGCGACGTTTATATATTTTGATTTTTTAAATTCAGTTTTGATGACTGAAAAAAGTGTTGATTCAAATTATATCCTTTAAATATGGAATTTCCTACGTTATATTTTACTGATTGTTGTATTTTGTCGTCTGTTATCTTGAAGTTTTATTATATGGGAATGATATATATTGTTGTAGCAACATCTCAATCATAACATTTTTTTTAATTCAAGTAAACCGACGTTTTCATTCGTATTAATTACTTAAAATGGAGTTTCACGTAATAATTCATTAGTCAATAAATCAATTGTATTTACTTTATGAAAACAAAAAAAAAATTATACAAAATTTCTTTATAACTAACTAACTAACTAACCATCACGCCGTCTCCCCGAAAGGGTAGGCAGAAAGAATGGACTGTCACACTTTTACTGATGCGGCACTCCATCCTTCTCTTTTCGCCCCGTGGGAGACGCGGTGTGATGGGTTGCGAACCTCATCGCCACCAATAGGTATCTCCCGCGCACACTTCGATCGTCCAACACCCACAAAATAAATCTAAAACAAATAATATAAAATACAATGATATAAAATAAAATAACAAAATAAAAATAATTTAATACAAAATGTTATTTTTAGATGGTGCACATTTGTCTATTTAATTTATGTTCCACGAATCCACTGTTTTTTAAATTTAGCACATAATGTAATAACACATAATGTTTTTTCCGATGTTGCACATGTTGACATGGACGATCCGGACTTTTGTGTTTATTTAATTTATGTTACACGTATCCACCGTTTTTTAAATTAGCTGTTATATGATTTAATTAATGTTCCACGTATTCACTTTTTTTATTTGGCAGTAATTAGGCACTTAAAACCAACCAACACCAGCAAGAACTTTAAAAGAATATTGAAGAAATTATTCAAATTGTCATTGGAACAAATGAAAATTTTCTTTATTATTATGTATTTAGTGTGCTTCCATTTGTGTTTAGGTTCGACCGGTTTCGGCAGCTTGCTGCCATCTTCTGGTCAACCTGGCTAACAACCAGAAGATGGCAGCAAGCTGCTAAAACCGTTCAAACATAAACACAAGTGAAAGCACACTAAATACATAATAATAAAGAAATTTTGTGTAATTTATTTTTTGTTTCCATTTAAATTGAACTTCCACCAAGAAATTTCCATTAAAAACATTAATTAATTGAATTAACGGTTAAAATTTAAAACACTGTTATAATATCACAATTTATTTTTATTAACTGAGTGTCGCGACGGCTGTTTTGCCAACCGATGTTGGCATCATCAGGTGTTACAATAAAGTTTATTTTAACCGTGTAATCTTTATTATTAATATTTACAATATTTTTTGTAATATTTTAACAGTAATAATGTTGAAGTATCATAGTGTTACGGCCAAAACAATGGACTATTCAATTGTATTTGTTTAATTTATATATTATGTATGCAATATACTCGAATATATCAACAGTGAAGCGTTGTCGGGTCCCCTTGTAAATGAATAAAATTTAAAAAAAAAACTATTTGAAGAAGATCTTGCCCAGCGAAGATAATAATGTCGAGACAGATCGAGAGTCAAGGTGATTGTGGCCTGTTTCTTGAGAGGAATTGTCCACCTGCGAGGTCGACTCCCATTTGTCTATCCATGTATTTGTTGGTTTGCCCGGGGGTCGTCTACCTTAGAATTGACTGAAAAACAATGAGAGGGAATCTGGATATACTAATTTTGCATACGTTTGCATTCCAACAACTTCTCCTATGCCTCCTCTACCTAACGACATCCTCGACCTCACATATTTCCCTTATCCTCGAGTTCCGTAATCAAAAGCGTAGTTTTTTTGCCAGATATGTTTCTCAGCGTCTTAATTTCATGACATGTTCGCGATTTTTGTGGTATTCGTCCTGCATTCAATACCAAATGTCATAATCCGTCGCACAAAAGTCTTATTTTTATTATTTTTTTATTTTTTATTTATACGATTTAATATGGCAGTATCGTGAGAGGACTCTTATAACTGTTACCCCACTATTTATGACATGAGTTCTTTTTAACACTATTTATGAAATGAGTTATTTTAAACACTATTTTTGACATGAGTTATTTTTAACATTATTCTAAACAGTAAATATACTTATTGTAGATTGTGAAAAATTATACATAAAATTACTTAAAACTATCTTAACTAAACAATCGGGCAAATAACAAATTTACGTCAAGAAATAATTAAATTGTAAATGAAACAATTGTTTTTCACCACTTGAGTTTTATATTTTATACGACTAGTTTCGGAAGCAACAGATGCTTCCATCTACAGGTTTAAATATATTTAAACCTGTAGATGGAAGCATCTGTCGCTTCCGAAACTAGTCGTATAAAATATAACTCAAGTGGTGAAAAACAATTGTTTCATTTACAATTTAATCATGTCCTACCACAAAGTGAATGCCGAAACAATAAATAACATAAGAAAAAATTACATTCAAACTAAAGTTTTTAAAAGTTAAATATAAATTACTAAGATTGTACGTCTAAATAGTAATTGGAAAAAGATATGAACAAACATTTAAATTCTCGGTTTAAACAGAAAAGCAGGGAGAGTTTTGAAAAATATCACGAAATAATTTGTACAAAAAGGAAAAAAAAATACTTTTCTGCTGATCTTAATGTCAGGGTTTTTCGATATGGATCTAAGTGTACTTTTATTTCGACAGGTGTTTTCACAATTGACTTAATATGGAATCAATTAAGCCAGAGCCCGGCCTGCTTTCCAATGGCTGGCTCCTAGTCGTCCTGTTGGCCATCGTGCTGCTGTACTACCACTACACAGCGACCTTCGACATCTTCCAAAACATGGGCGTACCCTACCTCAAGCCGATTATATTTTTTGGAAACGCTGGCGATGTTATATTACAGAAGACTTCCTACTATGAATTTCTTCTCAGCATTTATCAACGCTTCAAAGGGTTCAAAATGGTCGGTATGTTATTTTTAACTGATACATTTATGATGCTCCCTCAGAAATGATTTTCTCTTACAAAAAAATAAGATATAAAACAAATTCGAAACTGATCTTGGCTATCTTGGAAATTTCATTCATGCACTATACACTATATAATTAACAGTCAATAACGATTCATTAATAGATATGTATATTATTTAAATATATGTACAATTGAATAATCTTTAAAAAAACTTTTTATGATCACAAAATTTTATTATAATTTGAACAAACATGTTTCGGGACACATAAGACTTCATCAGTGCAAATATTAACCAAATTGTTACATCTAAACTTAAAATATTAAACATAATTTAGAAAATTATATAGACAAGTTACAACCCGTGAAATATTCACGGAAGCAAAGATTTTCCATCCTTTATTTCGTTCACTGTAATCGTAATCAGTAAGTTTTAACTCTTAATGTAAAGAGTAAAAAAAATAAAATTAACAACACTAAATTGTTCTCTATTTATTTTTTACACTTCTGTCATACAACAATAATCAGAATCAAATTAAAAATAACCCAAAACGTTTTCGGGCACGCGCCTTGAGTGCATTTAGAATTACTTTCGGAAAGAATCAAAGAATTCCTCTCTCGCTATCTTATATTCAAAATATTATTGTACTATTTTTTATGACATTCAGGTTCTTACCTATTCATAGTAAAAATTGAATCTTATAAAAAAACATTCCAATTGGAATAATTATGCCATAATTATGCCAAGAATAATATAAAAGTTAATAAAATATTTCGATACTTCATATAAAATTCGTCATTAGGGAATTTCAGTGTAGGTACCCTATAAATTTATCAAAATTTACATACTAAACTTCACCATTTTTTTAATATAATTAAATTGTAACTAACTAACTAACTAGCCATCACGCCATTTCCCCGGAGGGGTAGGCAGAGATGATAGATCGCCACAATGGCCTGTCCTGGCATACCTCTCGGGCTTCCTCTACATTCATACATCGTACCATGCACGCACGTCGATTATTCCGACTTCGAATGTGGCCGCCTTTTAGTAATTAATTAATTTGGTCATGCCATGTTTTCCTCGGTGGTCCTCGGCTTCTTTTCCCACTCACGCTGCTCGCGTACAACTTTTTAACCATTCTACTCTCATGCATGGATTTTCCGCATCATTAAATTGTATTTATTTATTAATTGTAATAATTATTCGTTGTAGGATTATTTGAGGGACCATTTCCCTTTTTGATGATACGAGACCCAGAACTTATAAAGACGATCATGGTTAAAGACTTCGACCACTTCATGGACAACTGGGATGTCGATTTCAACGATGATGCGTATCTAAGCAAAATGCTCTTCCGTTTAAAAGTTGGTAAAGTATTTTGGACCTTAAATTTATTTTGGAACTTAAACACTGACCAGAGAAAAATAATTAGATCGTAACAAATCCTGGTGACTAGTGTGTATGAGGTATGCATGCGAAATGATCTTATGATGAATGTGAATAAGTCAAAAGTAATGAATACATAAAATTACACTTTGTATGACAACACTTTATTTCACTTAACACATATGTTTCGGTTACACGTAACCTTTATTGATTTACACATTTTTAAGTGAAATAAAATGTTGTAATACAAAGTGTAATTATATTTATTCAAATATGAATCCACAACACAAAAGTGAAGGCTAATCTAGAAGAATTTCAAAGGTAATTATTAAAAAGAAGAAAATATAACAGTCTGCAATATTAGCGTGAAAGACGTAAATGTATCTAGAAAAAGAGAAAGATTGAGAAAAACGTGGCACAATCAAAAAAATTAATATTTAATGTCGACCACGTGGGGAGTCGGAGAAATCGACGTGCGTGCATGACAAGATGGGTGAATGTGGAGGAATCGAGAGAAGTATGTCAGGACAGAACTGTGTGGCTGTCCATTCATTCAGCCTACCCCTCCGGCGGGACGGCGTGATGGTTAGTTTGTTAGTAAGTTACATAATTTTTTTAAAGATCACAGCAGGTAACAGATTTGAATTTGAATTTAAATTTGAATAATCTATTGTTCTTAAACTTTTCCATATTTTAGTGTATTGAAGTTTTGAATTCTCCGATGCCTCTCTGATAATTATCCGACATACCTCTATGCCTCTGACCATCTGTGTCATTTTCTATTATTTGTTATTAATTATTTACTAATTTCGGTAACCCAAGTATCTTCTAAATTTAATAAAAATCGAAATAATATAATGCATTGGTCTAATTATTGGTTTTCAGGGTAAAGAATGGAAAACTGTTCGTTCGTTTGTAACTCCCGTATTCAGTACGGCCAAGTTACGCAGCATGGACCCACTGATACAGCAAGGTTGTCTGCAAACCGTCCAGTTTTTGAAGCAAAGACCAGGTAATTATACGTATTACGTTGCCCATCTAACAATCTATTACTCTTGTGATATCAACTACTTAACCTTGTGGTGGTTTAGAACCATAACAGAGATACGTATTTCAAGTATAGGACAAAGTATTCAATATACTAGATAAATATAACACCGATCCAAGTGGTTAATAATTTACTATCAATACAATAAATAAAAATATATCTTTTGCATTTACATTATTATTTTTTCTGCTTAGTTGGTGATACAGAAGTAGAAATGAAACAATTTACCAGCCGTTACTCGCTGCAAGTGATAGGGAGCTGCGCTTTTGGGATAGACTGCGCATCTCTGGCGCACTCGGATTCAGAATTCATGAAGGTAAATACGTTTATATATTACACAGACTCTCTATGTTCTCCAGAAGGTTACTCCTCCTATGAGGTGGATTCCCAGCTGTCTTTCCATATTTTAGGAGGTCTTCCACGAGGATGAGTCCCGTGAGGTTGATTATGTAGTGCAATATAAAGGAGTCTTGTGGTATCCATTCATTGGATATTACCATACCATTCGCTCCTTCATTGTCTACTCTATCTTATAATATCCTCAACCTCATTGGATATGACCATGCCATTCGCTCCTTCGCTGTCTACTCTATCTTATAATACCCCCAACCTCACATATCTCTGTGTTTCTAGTGTTCCAAACATGATCATTTTTTTGGTTTTCTATATCGTGAATTTTACAGAACCAGATATTGCAGTTGCCTTGAGCTTGTTTTTCTTCCCGCAGATCAACTCTTCCAACCAGGTCTTTACCTAGATGCCTGAAGGTTCTGAGTTCTGACCTATTCTATAGGTTGGTTCTCTATAGCCAGGTTACATATTTTGGGTGTTTTGGAAAAGGTCACACATTTCGCTCTTTTCGATAGAAATTTTTATGTTATATTTTTTACAGGCGTGGTGTAGTCTGTCTAGCATTGTCTGGTAGTGTGGGGAAACTACCAGTTCGGAAGCTTCAGACTTACTGTAGATCATTAGATCTGAGCTACCTTAGACGTTGTCCCGAATACAGATTCTGATGCCCAGCAAGTTCTTCGATCAATCCAAAATGAATGTTTAAACAAAATCAAATGAAAACATCTGTTTTCTAGAAGTTTTATTATATTTCATTTTGCATTACAAAGGCATTAGCAAATGACATTTAATAATGCCAAACCAATATAAAACACATCATTCCTTTAAATAAAATAAAACTGAGTATTAATTATTGAATTTTATATCATAATTGAAGAAACAATAAATACTGTTTCTATCACTTTTAATTTATGGTAGAAATGAGGATTCGTAATACTGTAAATATCTGATATTTGATACATTTACGGCGTTACCACTGTGGAATCAATAATTACGAAATGCTGTATTTTTTCTCTTTTTAGTTAATCTATTTCGACATGTTTCAAAGGTCTCATAACTTCATTACTGTTAATATCTACTTTATTTAATAATCATAAAGTTAATATTAAGAGTCTCCAAAATTAATAAGGGAATTCCACAGTGTTTACGGCGTAACATTAAAAAAATATATATAAAAGGCAAAAACCCTATGTCTACACCTCCTCGACATGCAAAGAAATATTTTATTAGCGTTAACTTTGCATTTTTTGATTAATACAAATGAAAACGTCTGTTTTCTAGAGGTTTTATAATTTATGGGAATGTCATGTTTAGCCTTTTTAAGGTAATATCAAAAGTACTAATGTAGACATTTGATAATGCCTTAGAAAGGCGTAAAATGTCATTCACCCAAAATGTAATTAAAATTCTAGAAAACAAACATTTCATTTGTATTAATTATTTAACATGAAGCTTTACATCATTGTTTGAGAAAAAATAAATTAAAATTTTCTGTTAAATTTTATTAATTTAAATCTCTTATAACGGGTGGTATTAAAACCAAGTACTTAGTAAACGGTAAATTAACAATTAATACTTATTTATACAAATTAAATTATAATTGACAACCTTAGTGGCCAAATGGTAAGTACTTTGACTGCCACACCGAAGGTCCCGGGTTCGATTCCCGGCGATGGCAGTCCGATTATCACACTTTCGTTGGTCTGGCGTAGAATTCAGATGATAATAAAATGGCGTTACATTAGCTACCTACCACATGTCATGAGAATTAATATAATAGCTAAACCCTCTACATTGATTTGACGCGCTGTAATGGTGTAAAGAGCAATTGAACAAAATAATAATAATTGATTGAAGTGTGCTCATTTTATTAAAGCTACAACATAATTGATAAATGAGGTTTTTTTCTTCTTTTCCAGGAGGTGGGAGGGTTTTTGGATATTTCCATTTATGAACGAGTGCTTTTAACAACGACTTTATTATTGTGTCCATCCATTTTAAAATATGTTCCAGTCAACTTGTTTAACCAAGCGACCATAAAATATCTCACAGACATAACTCTAAAAACGATGAAGAAAAGAATTTCAGATCCTTCTAACAGGTATTATATAAGGCAAAATATATATTTTAATGATATTTACAGAATTGTTCTTCTTATTTATTATAAAAACGGAATAATTTTTTTTACTAACTAACTAACTAACTAACCATCAAGCCGTCTCCCCGAAGGGGTAGGTAGAAATAATGGACTACTACACTTTTCTTTCCTGACAGATTTCTCTCGCATCTTCAACATTCATACATCGTGTCATGCACGCGCGTCAATTTTTCTGACTCCTCACATGGCCGACATTCAATATTTGATATATTTGGTCGTGCCACGTTTTCCTCGGTCTTCCTCTATTTCTGGTTCCATTTACATCATAAACATATAATTTTTTAACCATTCTTTCTTCATTCATTCTTTCCATATGTCCAAACCATCTTAATGATCCTTTCATTATTTTGTTCATGACACCATCATTTGCACCGCATTCACTTCTTATATTTTTATTCGACACTCTATCATACACAGAGTATCCACACATTCGTCTAAGAGATCTCATTTCTACTGCATTTATTCTACTTTCATCCTTCCTTTTTTATAAGTTTTATAAATGAAATGCGTCAAGCGAACAATCTCTTCGGGGTATCTGCATGATGTATAAACCTATAATAATAAACTTTTTGAGTTAAATTACGATTTTAAATAAATATTATTTAACAAATTAGATAGTAACATAATTCTTCGTTTTTCTTAAGTGTGTTTTTATTTAAAATTTATAATATGAATGGATGGACGGATAATGCGACAATTTCGAAATTAACATTATATAATTTTTATTTTTTTTGTCAATAGTGATATTGATATATAAATTAAGTTGTTAAAATGATTCAGATTTTTTTTATTACAGACGCAATGATTTCATTCAGTTGCTGGCGGATAAATCTCTGAAGGAGGAATCCAGTGGCGAGAAAAAAGGTATCTTTAGTTGTAGAGACACATTTGATAATGCCTTAGCAAAATGATACATTTCATTCCCATAAAATATAATAAAACTTCTAAAGTTTGCAATCGTATTAATTATTTTGCAATAAGTTTTACATCAGTGTTTACGAAACACATCATATATCGTAAGATGGATTATTTTATATTAATGATGGAAGATTTTAAATCCTGGATACCATTACCTATTAAATTAACTTATTGATGACTGAACAATAATATTAACTCCATGTGAAATCAAATACGTAAATTCGTATTTATTTATTTTATTTATTTTACATGTTTTATTTTACAATTTGCCAAAAAAGTTTATGGACTGCAGTTGTCACACTAGGCATGGCCTGTATCGTGACCACTACATAAAATATGATGTTAGTAGCATTGTTAGTAAAATGGTGGTTTGTTAGTAAAATGGCTTGTTAGTAATCTTATGCTAACATTGGTAATCACAATATGAAGATATAATTAAAATTACTAAATCTAAAAGAAAAAAGTGTTTTCTACGTCTAACGATGACCCCTTTATAAATTTGGTGAGAGCACGTTTAAAGTTCTTAGTGTCGTTAATTGATTGCTCGAGCCCAAATTGCTTTTGGGCTCGAGCTGAGCGACAGCGAGGAACTTTGAAATTATGGTGAGAGGAATATCTTGTGGGACGGTTCTGTTGTGATCTTGAATTCGAAATTTTAAATTTGGAGAATATGGCTGATATTTTGATGTAAAGTTGTCGAATACTAAGAATTTGATATTCTTTGAACAACATGGACGATGGATGCCTAATGGGTTTTCTGGTGATAATGCGCAATATATTTTTATGGGACTTAATTAGGGGGTCAATTGTAGATTTTGCGCAGGCGCCCCAGCTCAAGATCCCATAGGTTATCACAGATTGACATAGGGCAAAATACACATCTTTGCAGAGCTTGGGGTCTAGAATTTCTCGGAGACATCTGAAAGCATATGATAATTTTCTAACACGTAAGGTGAGTGAAGTTATTTGTGAATTCCATCTTAGGTTATTGTCCAAAGTTATACCTAGGTATTTTATACCATTGACCCGCTCCAAAGGAAGACAGGAACACGAAGTGAGCTGGGTACAATTAGGATTTTCATGAATAATGAGATTTTTACCAGCCTCAGGTTGGTTTGTTTTTGTTAGACTAAAAGTGAGGTATTTTGTTTTTAATAAATTTAATGTTAAGAGATTAGAGTCCAACCATTCCTTTACAGAAGATAGAGTTTGGTTAGCAGTGTTATAGACACTGTTCCATGTTTTGGATTCAAAAACCCAAGCAGTGTCGTCTGCAAAGGTGATGATTTTTCCATTGAAGGATGTGCTACATAGCTCATTAATGTAAATTAAAAAGAGCATAGGTCCTAACACGCTTCCTTGCGGAACACCGAATTTGGAGGTCAGTCTATCAGAGTTTAAGTTACCTAAAGAAACGGACTGTGATCTATCAGTCAGATAAGATCGAAACCAATCCAATGATATCCCTCTAATTCCAATTCTTTCCAACTTCGCTAAGAGTATATGGTGGGAAACCGTTTTGAAGGCTTTTGATAGATCCAGAAAGATAGCCAGACATTTATTTCCTCTATCGAGGGATTCGGTTATGTAATTTGTGAGCTGTAATATGGCTAAGTCTGTGGAAAGATTTTTTCTGAAGCCGAATTGATTTTCAGAAAGTATGTGATGTTCTTCCATGAAGTTGGAGAGTCGACATTTAACAAGTTTTTCAAAGACTTTAGAGAAGACGCTCAATAGAGAAATGGGTCTATAATTATTTACATCAGAAGAATTGCCACTTTTGTGAAGTGGAATAATATTTGAGTGCTTAAGCGCATACGGAAAGATGCCAGTTTTAAAACTTAAATTGACAATGTGAGTGAGGGGGTGTAATATGTATGGCATAATTTCTTTAAGCGTGTATGCATTAATATTGTCAGTACCAGAAGACTTTGTATTTTTAGGGAAAGTATAATTTGCGAAACTTCCTTCAGAGAAACCGGGGTTAGATAAAATGAGTAGGGGGGCGATAAAGGTAATCTGATTATGTTATTCGCTAATTCAAGTTCACTCTTAGTAATATCCAGAGTTTAATTATCAAAAATAAATTGATCTAAGTTAATAATCTTTAATAAAAAATATTACCGAATGTTTCTATATTGAAATGATACTCTTTTCTAGAAGTTTTATTATATTTTCTTGGAATGACACTTTTCTCCTTGCTTAGTCATTATCAAAACATTGTGATAATGAGAAATGAAAACAAAAAAAAATTAGGTAAAATTTCTTTATTATTATGTATTTAGTGTGCTTCCACTTGTGTTTATGTTCGACCGGTTTCGGTAGCTCGCTGCCATCTTCTTGACCAGAAGATGGCAGCGAGCTGCCGAAACCGGTCGAACATAAACACAAGTGGAAGCACACTAAATACATATTAATAAAGAAATTTTGTATAATTTTTTTTGTTTTTATTATTTAAAATGAACTTCTACCATGAAATTTCAATTAAAAACATTAATTATGTTGATAATGCTTTAGCAGGACGAAACACATAATGGACATTTTGAAATGGCTTAGCAAGGCGAAACATGTTATTTCCATAAAATGTAATATAATTTCTATAAAATATAATACTTCTAGAAAACGGATGTGTTCAATTAGTAAAATTATTATTTATTAATTATTTAATTACTGTACTAATTTGGGATCACTATATTTATATTATTTTGAAATGACTTTCTGACCTCTTATTTATGGTAATACAGATTAAATTTTTAGTTTTTGTTACTTTCTATTTTATGTGAGAGACGAGATTAATTTTCTCTTTTGAATATGGAGTTTTTCATTATTGTTTAAGATACAATAAAAACTATCTAACCATTACGCCATTTCCCCAGAAATTAATACATAAACGATGTATAGCCACATGTTCAGTCTAAATTACTTGTCGAAGTTAATCTACATCCCTACATCGTGACACGCGTATAGTTGTCGTTTTTTCTTATAATCTCATATTCACTCGTACAATTAATCAATATGAATATTTAAGATAATCGAAAGATTTTACTAAAATCTCTTGATGGAAGGTCATTTTAAATAACAATTAAATAAAACGGTGTTTTTTTGCATCATGCTTTCTGGTATATGTCCCAGTCATTGCCACCTAGCCTGAGGATACCGATCGCTGTCAAAGATTATTTAATTATTTTTATGTGTATATTTTACTATGTTTTTAGTGTTGAATGATGATATGGTCGTTGGTCTCGCCTTGGCGTTCTATTTTGCCGGTTTCGAGACCTCTAGCACACTCCTGAGTTTCACCTGCATGATCCTCGCCCACACACCAGATATCCAAGACCGTCTCCGGAAAGACATACAAGACGCCATGAAGGATGGACAGGGCCGCCCGTGTTACGAACTGGTGAATGAGATACCTCTCTTGGAACAAGTCATGATGGGTAAATATCGCAAGATCATAAAATTTATCAAAAAATTATCTATATTTATAATTTTTTGTAAGTGAAACTCTAGAGAAAGACTCAAATTTAGGTGGTTGAATGACGCAAAGGGTGATCTCAGAACCCCTGGAGTTGTTAAATCGAGAAAGCGAGCGATGGACTGGGGATGGAGTCGAAAAATTCTGGAGAAATCTGGACTATAGCAAAGTGATGATGATAATGTCTTATCTTAACTAACTAACTAACTAACCATCACGCCGGCTGACCATCACCCCCGAAGGGGTGGGCAGAATGAATGGACCGTCACACAGTTCTGTCTTGACATACTTCTCTCGCTTCCTCTACATCCATACATCTTGTCATGCACGCACGACTTTCGACTTCTCACGTGACCGACATTTTATATTTGATTGATTTGATTGTGCCACGTTTTTCTCAGCCTTCCTCTATTTCTAGCTCCGTTCACGTCGTTTACATATACCTTCTTCACCATTCTGTGTTTACTCATTCTTTCCATGTGTTCAAACCAATCTTGAATCTTGAAATTGTGTCTTCGAGGTTTAATAAATAATATAATCAATTGTATAAGACCGCCTAAGAGATGGAGGGACAGCTGGATCTCATAATCCGACGAGATATGATTTCTGTGTCACAGATCGTCAGATCTATCAAAAGAAGAAGAAGAAGAAGAAGAATTGTATAATCTTCTGCTTCTTCTTCAAGTCCCGCGTCAAATCCCCAGATGTTGGTTGACGATCACGGTGGTGAATGTTTCCTTATCCTGCGCTGTCAGAAACAGTTCCTCCGCAAGTACCATTCTGGTCTAATCTCTTATATTGCGCAACCAGGAAGTTTATTCCTGCTTTCAGTATTTGCCTAATAATACCGATAGGAGAATTCTATGTTTCTCATTTTGCAGTAGGTATATCTAACCTCTTAAAGGCGGGCCACACTGTTTTAAACAAGCTCTCCACATCGGTCTCCACCGGCGGTTTTTAACCGTGTAGACACTTGTTTGAAACCAAAATTCGTTTGACCTTCAACAAACTTTGTGGACGGACGCACGTTTAAAGCACGAGCTTGTTTTAAACCAAGTGTAGACGCGGGCTCCAGAGCTCTCCTCCAAGGTCACCCCTGTGGAGAGTTTGTTTCAAACAATGTGGCCCGCCTTTTAGTGTTTATAATTGTGTTTTATATCACTATATTGTAGAATCGTTGAGAATGTACCCGCCTCTGCACCGAATAGAACGAGTTTGCACCAAACCATATACATTTCCTGGGACTAATGTGACACTCAAGGTTGGGGATGTTGTTATTATTCCGGTGGCTGGAATAATGAAAGATGCCGAATTCTACCCTGATCCGGAGAAGTTCGATACAGAGAGGTTTACTCCGGGAGTAAAGAAAAGGCAAGATACATTCTTGGCGTTTGGTATGGGACCCCGAACATGTATAGGTAAATATAACACATACATTTTTTTAAAACTTCAATCATTACTTTGTACAAGTTCATAATATTCATCATATCCCACTGATGTAATCGCTATAGAAATCTGCATTAATTAAAAACTGTTAATGAAACTACTAAACCTATAAAAACCTATAAAAAAAAGCTAGAATGGCAGTGCACAATGGTGTTCTTCTACCGACCCTTATGTATCGAAGCGAAGCATGGAACTGGCAAAAGACGGATGAAAGTAGAATAAATGCAGTAGAAATGAGATCTCTTAGACGAATGAGTGAATACTCTGTGTATGATAGAGTATCCGATGAAAATATAAGAAGTGAATGCGGTGCGAATGATGATGTTATGAACAAAATAATAAAAAGATCATTAAGATGGTTTGGACATATGGAAAGAATGAATGAAGAAAAAATGGTAAAAAAATATATTTTAACGATGTAAATGGAACCAGAAATAGTGGAAAACGTGGCACGATCAAATAAATCAAATATTGAATGTCGGCCATGTGAGGAGTCAGAGAAATCGATGCGCGTGCATGACACGATGTATGAATATTGAGGAAGTGAGAGAAATATGTCAGGAAAGAAAAGTGTCGCAGTCCATTCTTTCTGCCTACCCCTTCGGTGAGACGGCGTGATGGTTAGTTAGTTAGCGAGCGTTTGCGGTAGCCGGCCCATCAGCTTGGAACAATCTTTCTTCACACATCAGATGCCTAAATGATCCGATAGACTTCAGGTCTAAGCTGAAAACCCATATTTTTCATATTTCGTACCCAATTTAAAACTTGCATATTTTGTTATATTATACTTTCTAATCGATCACGGATATCAATCAGATGCAGCGTTCACATTTAGATTTAAAACACGTCTTAATGCGCCCTTGAGGTTATTACATCACAAAAACGGCGCTTGAAAAGTTAGCATATTATTATTATCCGACTTATTTTGAATTCATACAAAATGCATATTTTCCAGGGATGCGGTTTGCGATGTTAACGACAAAGCTGTACATTCTACATATGTTGAATAACTTCAAAATTCTTCCTTCGGATAAGACTAAATTGCCCATCACCTTCGACAAGAAATCTGTACTCCCCAAATCAGCGGGAGGCACGTGGGTCCATTTGGAGCCTTTAGTACCAGTGGAATGTTAATTGTTAAAAATTAACAACATTTTGAATTTTCGAATTCGTCTTTAGTATTTAAGATATGATATTTATTTTATTTTATTTTGATTCGTTAATATAAAAATATTATTAAAATAATTCACTATTCTATCATTTTTACCCTAAATAAACTGAAATGTATTTTTTATAATTCATTACTTTTAATTTCTTCTATATACGCCATACTTTGTGTTGTTATGATGGATTATTTCTATTTTTTTTTTTTCAAACCTTTGTATATATAACACTTTTATTAAAAAAATATAATTATATAGACCTATTTCGGACAAACAGTCCATTTTAAGTAAAGATACATATTTATAAAAATATTATAAAATTGTTGTTGTTTACATGATCTGACAGATGTTATAAAGATTTATTTTGGAAGGTTTATGCTTTTGTTTTAACAAATATTATGATTCAATATAAAATTTAAAATAATAATTTATAGTTCTTATAATAATAAAAATAAAAATAAGGCTAATTTGTATAGCGCCGTTTTCGTGAATAGATCACCTCAAGGGCGCTTGTTGGGGTTCAGGTAATTACTTACAACAATGGAAATATATCAAAGATTGGACTTAAAGTTAAATTAATTTGATTATTTATAATATTATATTTTTAACATTACTTTTAAATTAAAAATAGTAACATCAATCTCAAAAATATCTTTCATCGCATCTTGAGAACATCAAAGCATAGATTTGTAATCTATATATATATATATATATAAAACAAAGTCAAAAATCGTGTTAGTTACACCATTTATAACTCGAGAACGGCTGGACCAATTTTGAAGATCTTATATTTGCTGGATTTGTCTCCGTTCCGGATAACAGAATAATTATTAAAACATTTGAAAAAATCACTTAAATGATTTAAAATTAATTATATTTGTCGTACGTTTGACTAAATTTGACTTTTGAGACAAAGTACAAAAAACATCATGGCTTCCATTTTAGTTTCGAAAAAAGCCGGTAGGTGGTGTATTGTTGATGCCAGATGTCAATACTCAATGTGAAAGATTTGAGGTTATTTTTTAATCGTCGCCGGGATTTTTGGTTTTCTTTATTAATTTTAGATTAACAATGCCCAAAGTTATAAAAATCAGTATAAGAGAGACTATTCTAAAAGTTAAACCCCTTTTGTGAAGGAGAGCAGAGAATATTTGCGCCATTAATACCTACCATTCGAAAAAGATGACAGATGAGTGTTCCGTAGAGATTAAAAACCGATTTATGATTAGTGAATAATAATAAAAATACGTATTGTATATTTTGTATTGATTTTATAGGTGTATCTGTGTACATTCGGTCCAGAGAATTGTTACCATAGGAAATTCAGCCGCGAGTACTTAATAAACGAAATATTTGGCTAGATGAAGACGAGGAATTTCTTTTTTCAATTGATAGGGACACTGAATCATCAAACTCTTCAGATGATGAATATGATGATGCTAATGATGAAAACGGAGTTCATTGATGGATCACACTTATTCAAAATTATGTTGTCTGCTATTTAATTGTTTTAACGTGTTTTGATGAATGTCGGAAAGTCAAAGGTGTTAGTTTTTGAAAGGGAAGAGCAAATGACAGTTTGTAATATAAGTGTAAATGAAGAGAACTTGGAACAGGTGAGGGAATTTGTGTATTTAGGTAGCATGTTCACAGCGGATGGCCGAACGGACAGTGATGTTGAAAAAAGGGTTGGTGCGGGTAACAAAGTGAATGGAGCTTTAAAAGTAGTTATTGGAAACAAGAATTTATCAATGAAAGCGAAAATGGCCGTTCACAATGGAGTTCTGGTCCCAACTCCTATGTATGGAAGCGAAGCATGGAACTGACAGAAAAAAGATGAGAGCAGAATAAATGCGGTAGAGATGAGGTCCCTAAGACGTATGTGTGGTAGAACGATGTATGACAGAATCTCAAATGCTGATATTAGGAAGGAATGTAGAGCGAAAGAAGGTATTATGAACAAAATTATGAATGGTTCGTTGCGTTGGTTCGGACATATGGAGCGCATGGGTGAAGAAAGAATAGTTAAAAAAGTATACGTTAACGATGTAAATGGAGTAAGGAGTCGAGGTAGACCGAGAAAAACATGGCATGTCCAAATTAATCAAATATTAAAGGTTGGTCATGTCAGAAGCCATAAGAATCGACGTGCGTGTATGACTCGATGTATGAATGTGGAGGAAGCTAGAGAGGTGTGCCAGGATAGAGTAGTGTGGCGGTCCATTCTCTCTGCCTACCCCTGCGGAGAAACGGCGTGATGGTTTGTTGTTGTTGTTGTGTTGTTGTATTAAATTCATTTATTTATAATAATAAAATAATAAGAATGATAATAATCATAATAATAATTCAAACAGTAATTAGAAGGAACAATCATACATAATATAGAGTCAAAAACGATGAATCCTAATATATTAAAGACGATAAACATTATAAGGAAGCACATTACATTTGTAAGAAAGGGACAAAAATGGAAGGTAGCATTAATATTTTTTTAGTAGATTGTATAAAGGAAAAGTTTTTAATGTACTACATATATACTAAGGGGGAATTAGCTGGAATTTGGTTATTTATAACATTCAATTCACGTGCCTTTGCTTTAAAATTTTCAAAATTTTCTAATTTATCAAATTTTTTTAAAATTGTTTGCTATATGCAAAAAAAAATGTGTTTTTGGAATTGAAATGATGGTCAAAATTCACACAATGATTCTGTTTTTGTATTAAATGTTGTGTTCATATAACCTCTTCAAAATGATCGACCCGTCTTTCCAATATACACGGCATCACAATCCTCACAATTAATCTGGTAGATTCCACTTTGTGATACATAAAACAAAGTTTTTAATTAACAATTTATAATTCATTTTAAGTATTAATGCAGGCTTCCACGTGAATTATATTCCATTGTAATTAATATTTTTAATTTTGACTTTTGCACATTTCATGAACTTAATTCATTTTAAGTATTAATTGTAATTTAATAAAAAGGTGAATTAAATTTAGCTAATAAGTTAACACAACATTTATTGATTCTGAGGCGGTACGAAGTTCGTCGGGTCAGCTAGTTAATGATAAATAAAGAAACAGTTGTAAATTTGTGAATATTTTGGCCACTAAATTAAACACAGAAAAGATAAACAAACAATCGAACTACCTATGAGAGTACTGGGCTGTGTTGCCTTTTGGAAAATGAAACATATTTTTAAAATTTCCAAGCAAGTTCCAATTTGTCTGAAAAGAAAAATGAGTCGTCTCTCTAATAATAACTTTTCTGAATTCACAAACCATCTCATTGAAAAATATCATTCATTTGATAAAGATAATGGCGTTTAAATTTTGCATATTAATAATAGAAATATAACTTTGAATAATCTCTCAATTTTAGAAATTAAAAATAAAGATAATATTAAACATAATTAAATAAATTTAACGTCAAGCCCAATAATTGACTTTCTTTTGTTGTAAGATTAACATCTAGACCCGAATATAATTTATTTTTTTAATTTACAGGTATTCAAAATATTTGTTATAACAAAATAATACGTTCTGAAATAAATTATTTTAATATTTGTCAAAACTGAACAAATTTATGATTTTTTTTTTTTTAATATTTGTAATATTTATATAATATTTGACATATATCACTGATGAAGGACTTCTATGTCCGAAACATGTTTGTTTTTTCATTTTTATTTTTGTTGTAAAGTGTGTGTTGCGTACAAAGTACAGAGGTATAGACTCTTGTGGTAGACATCAGGTATAATTATTATTACTGTCGTTATTATACACATTCGTGGTAGACAAGAGGTATGATTATTATAATTATCATTATTATTTTGTTAAATCACGCTTACAGCATTTTAGCACAAGCCAAATCGATGTAAAGAGATAGCTATCATCATATTGATTCTCGTGACATGTGATAGGTAGCTAATCTATTGCTATTTTACAGTCACGTGAATTCTACACTAGACCAAAGACAGTGTGACAATCATACTGCCATTTTATTTCACGTATTTATACAAAGATCACAAACATTATAAATGCTTCAATCCAAGTCGACTGCAACCTCACAATTATGTACATAATAAGAATATTTTTTCCAAATAACATTTTTAACTAACTAACTAACTAACTAACCATCACGCCGTCTCCCCGAAAGGGTAGGCAGAAAGAATGAACTGTCACACTTTTACTGATGCGACACTTCATCCTTCTCTTTTCGCCCCGCGAGAGACGCGGTGTGATGGGTTGCGAACCTCATCGCCACAAAACATTTTTACAACACAATAACATTTTTAAAAAGACATAAATACGACGCATCAGAGATGACAATCACAACATTGATATGGCGACCAGATTAAGCAATGAGATTGCTCTACCCACAGGCATAACCATTGGCAGGTTGATTCTATAGCGTGGCAAATAAAACAATCTGTGCTGTCTTTGACGATAGTAATTATCAGGGACAAATAGACCAACATCATTTGGGACATCCAAGTTATGTATACGGCCCACAATCAGCTGAGAGAAGTGAACTTAAATAAATTTTGAAAATAAATTTTGTAATGTCTGTTGATGAAATAAAATGATTTGATTTGATTTGATTTGATTTGATCTGAACTTCCAAGTGAATATTCCTCCTTCTCCCCAATGATTTGTAGCTAGAGTGAGCACAAAACTGATACGGGAGGTTGCTTCTCTCTACAAAAGTAGAACTGCCAGTGTTAGGGTAAATGGAAACATCACACCTAGGTTTGATATAACAAAGGGTGTTAAGCAGGGCTGCGTGATGTCTTCATATTAGTTCAATTTGTAGATGGATAATTGTATGAAAGAACTGAAAGGAATAAATGCTGGTGCTAAGATTAGTGATTTGTCTGTGAATTGTCTGCTTTATGCAGACGATGCCATTGTCGTTGCTGATGGTGCAGACGAATTACATGTCTTGGTATGGAGAATGTATGATGTTCGCAAGTCAAACGATTTAATGATGAATATTGGAAAGTCAAACGTGATGGTTTTTGAAAGGGAAGAGCAAACGACCGTTTGTAACATAAGTGTGAACGAAGAGAACTTGGAGCAGGTAAGTGAATTTGTGTATTTAGGTAGTATGTTCACAGCGGATAACCGAACGGATAGTGACGTCGAAAGAAGGGTTGGTGCGGGTAACACAATGGAGTTCTGGTCCCAATCCTTATGTATGGAATCGAAGCATTGATCTGGCAGAAGAAGGATGAGAGCAGAACAAATGGGGAAGAGATAAGGTCCCTATGACGTATGTGTGGTAGAACGATGCACGACAGAATTTCAAATGCTGATATAATGTGAGTGCATTGACTGCCACCCCGAAGGTTTCGGGTTCGATTCCCGGCGAGGGCAGTGTGA
Organism: Lepidostoma basale; assembly: GCA_022606425.2. Taxonomy (NCBI): domain Eukaryota; kingdom Metazoa; phylum Arthropoda; class Insecta; order Trichoptera; family Lepidostomatidae; genus Lepidostoma; species Lepidostoma basale. The sequence goes on along the minus strand of JAHDVF020000729.1, from coordinate 2,173,050 downwards.
TTATCACACTGTCTTTGGTCTGGTGTAGAATTCACGTGACAATAAAATGGCGATAGATTAACTACCTATCACATGTCACGAGACTCACTATGATACATAGCTATAATATTCTTTACATCGATTTGGCTCATGCTGTCATGATGTAAAGGGCGATTCAACAAAATAATAAAGGAGTGTAGAGCGGAAGAAGATATTATGAACAAAATTATGAAAGGATCGCTGCATTGGTTCGGACATATGGAGCGCATGGAAGTATACGTCAAAAAAGTATTCGTTTACGATGTAAATGGAGTACGGAATCGAGGTACACCGAAGAAAACATGGCATGATCAAATTAATCAAAATTAAAGGTTGGTCATTTTAGAAGTCGGAGTAATTGAAGTGCGTTATGACTCGTTGAATGAATGTGGAGGAAGCTAAAGAGGTGTGTTAGGATAGAGTAGTTTGGCGGTCAATTTTCTCTGCCTACCCTTGCGGAAAAACGGCGTGACGGTTTGTTGTTGTTGTTTTGTAAATAATTATCATGTACTAATAAATACAAATCAAAAATCATGAGAAATTATATTTATTACTGAATAACACGTCTCTTCATTGTTTTGTTTGCCAATTATAAGAACCCGGTCTTGTGATTTTAAAATTAGCATATTATTATTATGATTCGCTTTGACAATCATTAAAATTTAATAACTTATTTATACTCAAAATATAAATTACCCTAGTAGTAGTTTGAGGAAGTGAAAATGAAAAGGCGTTGAATTAATTTTTTTTTGGTTATGTTAGGCATAAAACAAGGGTTAGAATCAATACTTTTAGAAAACCCTGTAGTACTCGTACTTAACCGTAACGATTTAAGTGGTAATTAATTTGAATAAAAACGTCTGTTTTCCAGAAGTTAAATTGTAATATTACCAAATTTAATAATGCCTTAGACAGACGAAATATGGCATTCACATTTAATATGATAAAACTTTTGAATTCTGACGTTTGCATTGATATCAATTATTTAATATGGAGTTCTATATCATCGTTTAAAACACAATTAATACATTTTAATAGTATTTTATATTTATTCAACAATCATGTAAAACTCCATATTTGATAATTATTACGAATGAAAACGCCAGTTTTCTAGAAGTTTTATCATATTTTATGGAAATGACATGTTTCACATTCCCTACAAATATAATAAAACTCATAGAAAACAAACGTTTCATTTCATATTACATGAGGGACTCTAGATGGTCTATATGAATTAGCATGACATTTAGTATCATTTTAAAGAACCTCCAGAAAAAAATCTTGATAATTTGTTAATTATTTAATAATGATGAATACATTTATTTTGTAGAATTTTTTGTTTTACTACTTCACCCAGAATTATATAATAAAAAATAAAGAAATACATAAGAAGTTTTTATCTATATTAAATAGCAGGTTTGGACAAAGAAGGATTTCGTGTATTGTATAAAATAAATATTATTATAAGTGACTTTTTTCCCCTTAGCAAGTCCCTTCCATAAAATAAAGGTATATTTTTTAACTTGCTAAGGCTTGCATTTGATAATATTACTTTTGCCTTTCTAAGGCATTATCAAATTTCGCGCGCCTTAGCGATGCGCAATTTGTCATTCCCATACAATATTAAATATTCAAGGAAACAGATGTTTTGATTAAAATTCAATGTAGATAATTTTACATCACTCTTCAAGAACCAAAAAATGACATACGAGTATTACGAATCATTTATATTTCAATCTTATATTCTAGAAATTTTGTATTCTGTTTTTCAAACTTTACAGAATATGTTGTGAATTTAATAAACTGCTGAGAAGAGTAGACACTTTATTCATGTAATGCATTGTTTTGGCGGAAATATTTTAATATTTCAACATTATTAACTGTTTAAATAAGACCTGACGATGCTTCCATCGGTAAGCGAAACAGCTGTCGCGACAAAATATTATCAATTCTGATATTTATAATAGACTTTTTATTTCAACAGTTAATAACCTTAATTATGGATTTGAACTTTGATATCGATAACGACATTTTTTTGTAGAAACCTACGGATATATTATTATGTAAATTCGAAATTTTTATCTGTTTACAAATTCAGATAAAGAGTCATATCTAATAGTGAGCTCTTTTGGAATACATTGTGCTGTAGAAAGTTCTGCTATTTATAATATTTAAAACGTGCTATTCAATCGGATTTTGACTGTTATGCTCCAACTATTAAAAATCTCTTCCGTGAGTATTTTTATATTATATGTGATGCGTCTGTGTTTGTGTTAATTGCATCGTTTGTTTTTGATCACGGTGTAGCATTATGAAATGATGATCCACAATTTTATAATTATTATTGTTCTTTGGTTGAATCGCTTTTAACATCATTACAGCGACAACCAAGTTGATGTAAATGGTAAAGCTATCAAATTGATTCTAATAATATGTAATAGGTTATCTATCGCCATTTATTGTCACGAGAATTCAGCAGCATCGTCATCAATTCAATATTAGACCAAAGACAGATTGAGAATCGTACTGTCTTCGCTGAGAATCGAATTCGGTGTGGCAGTCATAGCTATTGCCACTCTGCAAGGAAGATCGTCAGATATATGATATGAAATTTCATATCTACTTTTGATAATTTAATGCATAAAATAATGTAAAATTCTGACGTGAGAAGATAAAACAAGAAACGAATATATTTTATACGAAAAAAAACAACGTTTTCATCTATACATATAACTAACTAACTAACCATCACGCCGTGTCCCCGAAGGGGTAGGCAGAAAGAATGGACTGCCACACTTTTCTTTCCTGACATATTTTTCTCGCTTCCTCAACATTCATACATCTGATTTCTCTGACTCCTCACATGGCCGACATTCAATATTTGATTGATTTGATCATGCCACGTTTTCCTCGGTCTTCCTCTATTTCTGGCTCCATTTACATCGTGAACATATAATTTGCTAACCATTCTTTCTTCATTTGTTAATGATTTTTAAAAATAAATTGACTAATAAATTCAATGACCAAATTAATTAAATTTTAAAGGTTAGCCATGTAAGAAATCGGAAGAATCAACGTACGTTTATTACTCGCTGTATGAATGTGGAGGAAAACGGAAAACTTCTGGGGAAACGGCGTAATCGTTAATTGTTTGTTGTTGGAATATGCGAATAATGTCGTTGCCAGTAAAAGCGATCGAGTAAATCAGGTGTTCATGAAAGAATAAAGTTATCTGTCTCGTGAATCTAATTGTTGTTATATTTTGTCAGGTGTGAGTTGAAGCTGAACCGATATGGATACCATCAGCCCGGAGCCCGGCCTGTTCCCCCGCGGCTGGCTTCCAATCGCCTTGCTGGTCGTTGGGGTCCTTTTGTACCGTTACTATACGGCGACCTTCGGCTTCTTCCGAGACTTGGGCGTACCCTACCTCAAGCCGACTATATTTGTAGGGAACGCTGGTGGCATTTTATTAATGAAGGTCTCCTACTACGAAATGCTCTTCAACATTTATCATCGCTTCAAAGGTTTTCCAATGGCTGGTATGTTACTTTGAATTAACATTGATTAAAAACGTAATCATATTCTAACTAACTAACTATCTAACTTTCACGCAGCCATACTGCTTGATTCTGACACTCCTTTCGAGCTTTCTTTATATACATACGTCATAACACGCACGCTTTTCGATTTCGAATGTGGCCGCATTTTAGTAACTTATTTGTTTGGTCATGTCATGTTTTTCTCGGCCCTCCTTGGCTTCTTTTTCCATTCAGACCACTACTTTTCTCTCATCTATTCGTTCTATATTTCCAAACCATCAAATTGATCAATTTTTAAGGAGGTATTCTGGTCTAGAGGCCTAAATTTTAAGCGTTTTTCCGATTAGGATAAAAAAATATATGAAAAAACATTTTTTCTATCCGTTTTTACAAGATGCTTATTGACGTTCTAAATAATATAATACAAAAGAAAATTTACAAAACATTAAATCTAAAATTTAAAGAGTCAGCCTGCTAGTGAAGTGGGAGCTAAAAAAGGGCGTCCTGGTCGACATGATTCGACATAATTGTAGTGTTCTTAAACATTTTTTTTAAATAGTCCCGTGTTTTGGCCGAAACACTATGATACTTTAACATTAAAAACTGTTAAATTAAAAAAATATTATATGTTATGTACCACAATTGTATTTTCATTTTTCGTGACAGCTGTTTCGTCAACCTATGTTTGACATTTGAAATATTATTGTTACAACTGACGATGTCAACAAAGGTTAACGAAACAACTGTCGCGAAAAATAAATATGCAATTGTGATACATAAACAAAGTTTTCTTTAATTTAGCAGTTTAAAAAATCTTAATTAGTAAAGAGGTCTATATGTATGTATGAAGAATAGGCATCTCCCGCGCACACTTACACAAAATAAATCAAAAACAAATAATATAAAATACAATGATATAAAATAAAATAAGAAAATTAAAATAATTTAACACGCAATGTTCTTTTTAGATGGTATAAATTATATAAATTGTGACAAATTTGTTTCAGTTTGAGAATGTCGGGCAAGAAAGGCGAAACAAATTTCTCACAATTTATATCAAATTAAATCCAAGTACAACCACTAAACAATGGTGTTTACTATAATAAATTAATAATTGAAAGAAAATAATAATAAAAATTCGCAAAATGGTAATGATTAGAATTTTTTTTAAAATTATTATAGGTGAGATGCTGGACCTCTTCATATATATGCTGTTCCATATATATGTTTGAGGGGGCTGTGGCTCGCGCGCGCCGTCTTATACCTGTAACAGTAAATTAAATTTGTGAGTTAACAGTCGCCACACGGCGATAGATATCGAGTGACCAGCGACGTGTGTCGCTAAAAAAAAAGCGTTGTGATATTCCAACGTTTCCAAAAAGTTATTCAAATTTAAATGCATATTTTGAACTGGGTACGCAAAATCCAGAACCACGAACAAAGCTTGAATTAACTGCCGTGAATCAAGTGTTAACTACGATCAGGGCTTATTTAATTTTTGATTTTTTCCAATCCCAAAATTACATCACATGTTATTCAAGATATCTAATAACTTATTCTTTGTTACTCAGATTAGTTTTTTCTGTACTGAGAAATATGAAAGTTTTTTTGAAGCCCATATATATTTTTTTATGCTTTGTATACAACACGCACATTTATTAAAAAAAAATATCAAACATGTTTCGGACTAACCCGTCCTTCATCAGTGATATAATATAAATATTTAAAAAAATATAAAATTGTTTACAAATATGGTCAGTTTTGACAGATGTTATTATTATAACTAACTAACTAACTAATCATCACGCCGTCTCCCCGAAGGGGTAGGCAGGGAGAATCGACTGGCACACTTTAACCAATGCGGCAGACGCGGTGTGATGGGTTGCAAACCTCATCGCCACCAATAGGCATTAGGCATTATATTTCCCGCGCACAGTTAGAAACTAAAACGTCCACAAAATATATCTAAAATAAATACAATGATATTTATCAAATAAAATAACAAAATAAAAATCATTTAAAACATAATGTTCTTTTAGATGTTGTAATTATAATGATTGAAATTTAATATTCTGTTTATTGTTGCTATCCTGTATCATTGCTAAAGGAACAAAAATTGGTATATTATAAAAGATTCGTTGCAGGGGCGTTTGAGGGACGACTTCCTTTATTGATGCTGCGAGATCCAGAACTAATAAAAGCAGTCATGATTAGAGACTTCGATCATTTCACAGACAACCGGGATTTCAATCTCAACAATGAGAAGCAACTTAGCAAATTGCTTTTCCGTTTGAAGGTATGTTTTTTTTTAAAATGAGAGTTGTAATATTTAGAAATACAGAAAATATTTGTATTGTTTTTTTGCAATAAAGAACCAGGTTCAAAGACAATTATTGTGCAGATCGAACGTGTAACATTTCTAAAATGAATGATTTCAGTCTGTGTAAATGATATTTGATGACCTTCGTGGCACAGTGGCAAGAGTTAAGACTATTACACCGAAGGTCCCGTGTTTGATTCCCGACAATAGAAGTTTTATTGTTACACTGTCTTTATGCGTGGTAGAATTGTGGTGTAGAATTCACGTGACAATGAAATAGCGATAGATTTGCTACCTATCATATTTAATGAGAATATAATAATAGCTAAAAACAAATCATCATCATCATCAGCCTTTAGTCTTCCAGTGCTGAGCATATGCCTTCCTTCCCGACTTCCACAACTTTGTTCTCGCCGCTTTGTGCCATTGAGCTCCTGTCACTCTCTTGATATTATCAGACTATCTGTAATGGTATTATACTATAGCTAGATTGGGTTCAATCGGCCTATTGTATAAAAAAAAGTTAAAGAAACCCAAGATAGCAAGTAATTTTATAAAACATGATAATCACGAGACTTCAGAGGGCCGTCGACTACCAGACGACCACTAAAGAGATGGAGAGAAGGCTGGTCGTCTTCATCACAGGATAATCTACATACTTCCACACTCTGCCATATGAGGTTGGATTCAAATACACGTGAAAAAAGCATCATGAGTGCAAAACATATCCTTTTATAATTTTCAAAGGCTATTTATTGCATTGCTTTCACAAATATCACTCACAATGCATTGCATTGCATTCACTAATCACTCAAACCACTCAAAATGCAATGCATTGCATTGAATTGCATGCATTGCAATGCATTGTATTCACAAATATCACTCAAAATTTCCTTTAAAAATTGGTGGGATCACTTAATATTTGTAGAAACTTAGATTCTAGGATAGCGTAGCTTGCAGTTTTTCCCTTTGAACATTTAAGGCTTAATTTGTGCTATGTCGAGATAATTTAAGTATGATATAATGCACCTATACTTCTACGTAACTACCTCTTTCTGCCATTCACTGATTATAGAGGTTTTCTCTACCAAGATTTCTATTGATTAATCTTTATTTATGTTGGTTTCAGGGTAGAGAGTGGAAAAACATTCGTTCTTTTGTAACGCCAGTATTCAGTAACGCCAAATTACGTAGTATGGATCCGCTGATACAGCAGGCCTGTCTGCGGATGGTCCAGTTTCTGAAGCAAAGGCCAGGTAATTATTTGTAGTACTATTTGAAACCCGTGAAACATTCACGAATATAAACAAAATTCTACATTTTTGAAAAATTGAATGGAACAAGATCAGTTTAAAGCTTCATTTATGTTTAAAACCTTTATCAATTATCTAAATTCTCTTTATATACGATGTTTTGTGTATAAACATTACTGTTGTTCAATTTAAATCGCTGAAAAAGTTTTCCTTGAAGATTTGTTACAAGATCAGCTTAAAGCTTCATTCATGTTTAAAGCCTTAATCAATCATCTAAAATCTCTTTATACACGATGTTTTGTGAATAAACATTACTGTTGTTCAATTTAAATCATTAAAAAAGTTTTCCTTGAAGATTTGTAACAAGATCAGATTAAAGCTTTATTCATGTTTAAAGTCTTAATCAATCATCTAAAATTTCTTTATACACGATGTTTTATGTATAAACATTACTGTTGTTCAATTTAAATCGTTGAAAAAGTTTTCCTTGAAGATTTGTTTCTTATATACTTTTTCGCGTTTCCGACATCGTGAAATAGACACCTGTCTGTTTATCAATATCTTATAATTAATTTGAGATAAGTGCTCCACAAACGGCTCTCTTTTTACGAGATGTTTACTCTTTAAATCCTTGTTCACTTTGCAATCGTAATCCGTAATAAGTTTTAACTTTTAATGTGAATCTATTTTTTCAAACGCGTTTGAAATTTGACAAATAAAAAGACTGCCATTAAACAAACTAATTAACACACGTATCTACGATGAAGGATCTTGGGATCATTTATGAGAGTAGGCTGACTTTTCGTGCACAAATCGAGAGGATTTGTGAAATTGCACTGAAGATGTTGGGTTTCATCATTCGGACCGGAAGAGTTTTTAGAAATCCCAATGTGCTCAGAGTCCTATACAACGCGTTGGTTCGGAGCAGACTCGAAAGTGGTTCTGTGATATGGAGTCCTCACAAGGCGAGATATTCCGTTATGCTGGAGAGAGTTCAGAAAAAATTTCTGAGGTATCTCTACATGAGGGAGTATGGTAGTTATCCGTGGCTCTATCCCACGGCATTTCTTTAAGGAATGCTCGGAACCAATTCTTTACAGCTTCGAAGAGATGGGCATCTCATAACCCATTTCTTTAAATTAATCAGGGGATATTTCGAGAACTCGGCCGTGCTAGAGGGTGTTGGTCTTTTTGTCCCTGATAGATTTCTCCGACAGCGACAGCACAGATTGTTTTACCAACCGGCCACCAGAACCAATCTGTCTCCGGTGACACCGGTGGTAAGAGCAATTAGTCTGCTGAACGCGGTCTCCTCGGAGATCGACGTCTTTTATATTAGTGAAGGTACGTTCAGGGGACAAATATTTTCGACTTTAGAAAGTATGTTGTCTTCCTAATGTCGAACCATCTCTAATGCGTTCCTGGTACTTTGTTGTATTTTTATAATATTTTATCTGTACTCAATAGATGCTTTAAACATTTTCCTGTTTGTAATGTCTTTTGAGTTAATAAACTGACTTGATTTGATTTGAAATTTCAAAATAACGTTTCCGAGCTTGCGCACTAAAATCGGGAATGCGCGATGCGCATTCGAAATATTTCTCTCTCGCTTCTTCACAGGCATGCACAAGAGAACTCTCGAAGCATTTCTCTCTCACTCTCTTGTATTAAAAATATTCTCGTTTTTATGTGACATCCGGGTTTTTGCCTATTTATATTATGAAACCATAGGGCAATGGTTATCAAAGCTTGGGGCTCCACAAGGCCTCTGCGAGGGCCCTGCCGTGACAAGCACCATAATTAATCTAGTATACAACAATGCAAACGATCAAAAACTGCAAACAAAAACAATTTTGTTGGTATGTGACGACTCATTAAAGGTTTATAATAAAATAACGCATATACTCTCACTATGTGATTACAATCAAATAATGATCGTTAAAACAGGGTTTGTTTTAATTAGGAAGATAAAGTGTAACAAAATAATTCCGTCGCCAAAACAGTTACGTATACTGTTGGTCTTTTTTTAAATCCCGGTATAAAACAAAACACTGATAGAATTGACCGTTGTTCTGATATATTGTTTATCACATAAATAAGACAGTTTTAGGGAATTCCAAAGTTTAGTAACTGACTGTCTAATTTGATTATTATTACTGCTTAATGTAAATTTTATTGAAACTATTCTTGGTAGTATCGTAATAATTATAAAATTAAACTACTAATTTATAATGAATAAATCACAAAAAACTGGTTCTTGCGTAATGAAAAAAGTGTTAAATGTTTGTATAAGATCAATGTTCACTTAGATATAAAATTATATTAAAAGTAATATGCGAACTATTGAACAATTAATTGATGTAATCACATAAGTATGTCACAAAATATGCCGACTTTTGACTTTGCCTAAAACTAACACGCAAGACACGTTTTATTTCCGTTCAGCTGGAGACACGGAAGTAGAAATGAAACTGTTCACCTGCCGCTATACTCTGGATGTGATAGGAAGCTGCGCTTTCGGGATAGACTGCGCATCTCTGAAAAATCCGGAATCGGAGTTCGTGAGGGTAATTATATTTACGTATTGGATTCTCCTTTCTCGTATCAATGGCAATCTATACTTTCATATGATCAAATAGTCTTGGCCAAAAGACTCTGATACTTCAACATAACTGTTAAATTTACAACACCGTTGGTTCTGCATGCTGAGAGTTAAAACAGTCTGTGCTGACGCTGTCGAAGATAACCATCCAGAACATAAAGATGGATAGCCTGCAATATGACGAAATTCTCAAAGAATTCTATTTGGTTACGTGTGCTCAATATATGAGTATAAATATGTATTTACTTGACGAGTAAAGTGTTCTTTATTTTTCAGATGGCAGAGGGCTTTATGGATATTCCCCTATATGAACGAGTCTTTTTCTTAAGCGTTTTGTGTATATGTCCGTCTATTCTGAACTACGTCCCTGTTACTATGTTCAATCCAACCACCATAAAGTATCTGGTTAACATAACTCTTAAAACAATGAGAGATAGAACCACAAATCTATCTAACAGGTAATTCAAATTTAAAAATTCCAATCTCACTAGATATTGCAATCCAAAGCACTAAAATTTTAGCTCGTTTATAAGTATTTTCATATTGCATGACTAATAAATAAGCCATCAAAAATTAGCTATAATATATTTAGATAATCTATTGTTTTGACCGAAACTCATTCAATGTTAAATCATGTTGATAATTCATTGTTATCAAATGTATAAATTTGAAACACTATTATTTTTACGTATTGCAATTAATGTTAATGAGCTTGTCGCGATATCTGGTACGACAACCTATGTTGGCATCATCAGTTGTTTAAAATAACTGGTGTATTTGTATGTAACGCGTGATGATACAATTAAGACGAAACAATTTCGAGAAAGAAGCCGACCGAACAATTCAGTTGGGTAGGGCGGCCTTTGGACAATTACGTCATGTTCTCACTTCCAAAATACCACAATGCCTCAAGACTAAAGTCTTCAACCAGTGCGTCTTGCCAGTCATGACGTACGGAGCCGAGACGTGGACACTGACAAAAGTTCTAGTTTACAGATTCAAGGTCGCCCAGCGCGCCATGCAAAGAGCCATGCTTGGAATAACCTTGAGGGACAGATTTAGAAACGAATTTATTCGACAACAAACCAAGGTGACTGAGGTGGCTCTACGGTTAGCGGGCTGAAGTGGCGGTGGGCTGGTCATATCTGTCGGAGAACCGACAGCCGATGGGGAAGACGGCTTCTGGAGTGGAGACCACGTACAGGATTCCGTAGAGTTGGACGTCCCCCTGCCCGTTGGACCGACGATCTGAAGAGGATTGCTGGACATGGATGGATGGGAGCGGCAATGGATAGGGGGCGGTGGCGTGCTTTGAGAGAGGCCTACATTCAGCAGTGGATGACAGACGGCTGATGATGAATGATGCGTGATGATGCCAAAGGTTGGCGAAACAGCTGTTTTTACAAAGTCATGGAAATAAATTGTAATACGTTAAAACAACGGTGGCTCTAATTTAAACATTTATCATATATAACATGAATTGATTTCAATACAGGAGAACTTTGAAGCGCCTTTGTGGAGCAATTTGGGGCATAAAATAATATATGCCCCCTTGCTCTGCGATAACTGTGGGTAACACATAGATTAAGAAATGTATCTAATAACTGTATTAAATAATGCTGACACATTCATATCACCAGTTAAATTATTTTTGGTGCACATTCAAAATTTACGTTTATTTAAAAAATACGACATTAATAATTATTTGTTTACAGACGAAATGATTTCATTCAGTTGCTGGCAGATGCATATTTGCAGGAAAATACCGAGAAAAAAGGTACTGTATCGTGAAATACCTAAAATTAATATGCCATATATTCCAATTGGGTAAATTATATAACTTATTTGTGAATACTAACAATATTATAAGAACATATTAATTAAAGTGTTGTATTATATATCTTAAAATAATCATATTTCTTAAATTTTCATATGAAGCACTCACTTTGGGCTTAGAAATTTTAAGTTTATAGATAAAAAAAAACTTTGTAATGCTTTGAATTTAACCACGGTATGGTTATTATAATTGATGCCAACTAGTTTCATCAGCTTCGCGCTTCAAGCATCTTCGACCCAAGCTTCATCAGGGCAATATATTAAGTTATTATATTAATCTTATTATAAGTTATTATATTGCTCTGATAAAGCTGTTTTTCAAGCGAAACTTGTTGGCATAAATTATAATAACCATACCGTGTTTAAATAAAAAGTGTTATATTATTTTATATCTATAAGTTTAATCATATTTATGTTTATGTTAGACATATATAATATGAATTTCTTTTTTTAAATGTGATTTACAAATGCGAAAACGATTGCTGTCATATTATTTTAGGTTAAAATGAATTTATTGTATAATAATTAGAATGAATTGACAGATTAAGGAATTCCGAATTTAAGCACTGTTTTTTCCACTTTTGTTTCGAAGGTTTCACACCTTTATCATTTAGAGTGTAATGTTTAGAAAAATACAATTTAAAATAAATAAGGAATTTGAATAAAAAAAATCAACTATTTTTTATGTGATGTGATGATGTGATATTATTTCGTACACTTCATTTTTCTAACTTACCTAAAACATTTCAAAGTTTATATAAAACTTAAATTTTCAGTGTTGAATGATCAATTGGTCATTGGTCTCGCATTGTCGTTCTTTATTGCCGGATTCGAGACCTCCAGCTCACTGTTGAGTTTCACCTGTATGACTCTCGCCCACACGCCGGAACTACAAGACCGACTCCGGAAGGACATTCAGGACGCGGTGCAAGGTGGGCAGGACCGCCCATATTACGAACTGGTGAATGAAATACCTCTCTTGGAACAAGTTTTGATGGGTAAGAAATTGTTATTCAATCATTGATGTATTCAATTTTTTAATAATTGGTATGTTTAAAGTATTGATAGTTGACGTCCTTCGTGGCCGAGTGTTAAGTGCATTGACTGCCACCCCGAAGGTTCCGGGTTCGATTACCGGCGAGGGCAGTGTGATTGTCACACTGTCTTTGGTCTGGTGTATATTTCACGTGACAATAAAATGACGATAGATTAGCTACCTATCAGATGTCACGAGAATCACTAACTAACTAACTAACTAACTAACCATCACGCCGTCTCCCCGAAGGGGTAGGCAGAAAGAATGGACTGCCACACTTTTCTTTCATGACATATTTCTCTCGCTTCCTCAACATTCATACATCGTGTCATGCACGCGCGTCGATTTCTCAGACTCCTCACATGGCCGACATTCAATATTTGATTTATTTGATCATGTCACGTTTTTCTCGGTCTTCCTTCTCTTTCTGGTTCCATTTACATCATTAACATATAATTTTTTTACCATTCTTTCTTCATTCATTCTTTCCATATGTCCAAACCATCTTAATGATCCTTTCATTATTTTGTTCATGACACCATCATTCGTATCGCATTCACTTCTTATATTTTCATTCGACACTCTATCATACACAGAGTATCCACACATTCGTCGAAGAGATCTCATTTCTACTGCATTTATTCTACTTTCATCCTTCTTTTGCCAGTTCCATGCTTCGCTTCCATACATAAGGGTCGGTAGAAGAACACCATTGTGCACTGCCATTCTAGCTTTTTTGGATAGGCTGGATAGATGATAGTCATAATAACCTTTACAGCGATTAGGCTCATGCTGTCAATGTAAAGAGCGATTCAACAAAATAATAATTATAATAAAAATAATAGTAATAATAATATATTCAAATTTTCAATCATTGTATGAAATATGTTTGTGTTTAGGCCAAAACAATGGACTATGAAATATAAAATTTTTGAAGGTCACCATTTGGACCGTAATCACAGATAGGAGAAGGACAGCAGTTGATTTTGAATAGATGGGCCGGACTAAGGTAGTGGTCTGATCGAAATCTTCTTTTCTTCTTATTCTTCTTCAAGTGCCCTATCGGATTTCCCCAACGTTGGCGATCACCTCGGCGAACCTGTCCCTGTCCTACGCCGCTCAGAATAGCTCCTTCACACTTCAGATGCCGGTCCACTCCCTCACGTTTCGCAGCCAGGACATCTATCTCCTACCGGGCCCTCGGCATCCCTCAATTTTCCCCTCCAATATCAGTTGGAAAAGGTGGTACTTATCCCCACGCAGTACATGACCCAGATGTGATATCTTCCGAACCTTGATAGTTGATAACAGCTCCCTGTCATCTCTAGCTCGCCTCTGGACTTCGGTATTGGTAACCATGTCTGTTCAGGGAATTTTGAGCATTCGGCGATAGAGCCATATTTCAAATGCTTGAAGTCTGTTCATTGAGTTGACTTTTAAGGTCCACGTTTCACATCCCTGCAAAAAAACACACATATCATTTTATCATTCTCTGGCGAAGTTTCAAATTTATGCAATTATAGCAGAAAAGTGATATCATTTTATTAAATGCAGCTCTTGCTGCCTTAATTCTGCATTTATCTCTACATCTGGGTCAAGAGATTGCGTTAGTATGCTGCCGAGGTATTTAAAATTCTCCACCCTTTCAACGTTACGGCCGTTCAAATACATCAAAGACGAATCGAAGTCTGCAGAAAGTTATATTTTTTTCTGCTAATGCCAAACTTTCCAAACCAGGGCTTGACTTGAATAGAAATTTGAATGTTGCCACAGAAAATTCCTTTCATAGTTTTTGGCATATTATTGATCAATGTAATTATTAAAGAATCAATTGTATCTCAATAGAGACGAAGATGCAAATTGGAAACAGAATATGGTTGATCAAGGTGTTTACAGGACTTATGACCTGTCATTGGTTGGGTCAAGCGCACGCTTTATGTAATACAACAATCCCCATTCCACCTTATTTTTTCTTATGACCACCATGTTTGACAAATTTTTGGAAGTTGTATCTGTATCTGTTTAGTTTAGTTAATTTTAAGGATCATATAATTATTCTTGAAATAACGTTAAACATTAAAATATACTAATATTTATTCATGATGCATTCATTTATTGGGTGTTTCGGAAAGTTTGCTCCGTATTACAACAGAGGGCTCTGGCTGCCAAGCCTTCAAATATGACGGCAATTTTTTTAATATGCCAGAGTATCTGTCAATTAAATTCAGTTCCCACATGTTTGTCATTATCACAACATTTGTTTTATCGCTCTTTAAAATGTCGACTTTCCTGGTAATAAGAAGCATTTGCGGGAAGTTCTGCTGTTCTGTTTTAATTGGAAGAAGAGTACAGCTAAGTTGCATGAAATGCTTGGGGAAGTTTATGACGATGGTTCCCCATCGGATAAATCATGCAGAGAATGGTAAAGACGCTTCAAAACTGGTGATTTTAGCGTTGACGACAAAGATCACCCTGGAATAATAAAAAAGTTTTAAAAACAAAAATATTTAATGTTTACTGGATCAAGATCCATCTCAAACACTTAAACTGTTCTGTTACAAACCAAGAGTTTATATATTTATTCATTTCTATTTATCTTTAACTTTTAAAAATTTAAATTCGAATGTAATTTTTACTTGCCGTTATTTGTTATTTGTTCGATTGTTTAGTTTAGTTAGTTATTATTAATTTTATGTATAATTTTTCACAAACCGTATGTATTTTCACTGGTTATAATAATGTTTAAAATAACTCATGTCATAAATAGTGTTTAAAAGAACTCACGTCATAAATAGTGTCAGGCAAATAACTCATGTCATATATAGTGGGGTATCAATAATGAGGTTCTCTCACGATACTGCAACATAAAATAGATTAAATAGAAGAAAAAAAACTGGCAGAAGCATTAAATACGGGTGTGTCATGAGTGAGTGAACGTTTAACGGCCATGGGAATGATACAAAAGCAAGGCAATCACCACCAACCATTCTTTCGATGTATTTCTCCATGTTCCATCTCATGTAAACATGCTTCCCAGATAAATAAACACTTAAAATTTATTTTTTGTAGAAACGATGAGGTTGTACCCGCCTCTGCACAGAATAGAACGAGTATGTGTCAAACCTTATACATTTTCGGGGACTAACGTGACTCTGAAGGTGGGAGATGTTGTTTTAATTCCGGTGGCTGGAATAATGAGTGATGCCGAATACTACCCTGAACCAGAAAAGTTCGATCCGGAAAGGTTTTCTCCAGGAGCAAAGAAAAGGCAAGAAACATTCTTGGCATTTGGTTTGGGGCCCCGAACGTGTACAGGTAATTATAACGTGTTCTATATTCTTTAAACATTGTTTGTAGAAATCCACGTATCAAATCACTATTAATTTACTAGTTATTGTATTTAACAGTTTTTTGATTGATTCATTCATTTCTCAGCGCTTCATCCCGGTGTGGGACTTGGCCTCCTCCACAACGGTCCTCCACTGAGTTCTGTCTCTGGCCATCTCTCTCCATTCCCCAGCTCCTTCCATTTTCTCCCAATCTTCTTCCACGCAATCCGCCCATCTTTTCGTCGGTCTGCCTCTTGGTCTTCTTCGCGGGGCACCCATCTAGATATAATTTGTGGTGTTCACTTTCCACATGGCCAGCCCACCGTAGGCATTGAGACATACAGAACCTCACTACTGTTTCCCTAGTTAATCAGTACTTCAAGGTTTCTTTTAATTCTGTAAGTCCCATTCTCCAGCGTGGGTCCAAAAAAAATTCCATATATTTTCCTCTCAAAAACTGCCAGCCTGCCTTCCTCTCTCTCTGTGTTAGGTCGTTCACAGCCGTAGGTGACTACCGGTCTTATGATATTCTTATATATTAAAAGTTTGGTATTACTGCTGAGTAACTTAGAGCCCAGAAGTTTCTTTTACACCCATGGAAAGATCTGTTTGCTGCTAAGAGACGAAAATTTAATTCTTCTGCCAGCTTGTTCTTGAAATTGGGAGCTGGCATGGGTTGTTCCGGGCGGGGCAAGACAGAGGCCTCTACAGTAGTGATTGCCAATGTCGGGGAGACCTGATATGCACATTCAGAAGAAGAAGAATTACTATCTTCAAGCAACCCGTAGGCGACCCGTATTAAAAACGAAAATGCGTAATATTTTAGGGAATCTTCTGATACGGAGACAGGGGTTCAATTATGTTTATTCTTTAAGAAGTTTTATCTTTTGATCAATTCAATGTATTTCACATTTGTTATTTGAAACTTAAAAATCAGTACCGTGAACTGGAAATAGTAACCAGTTTCCCAGTTTATGGTTATAATAATTATTGTATATACTTCTTGAAACTTGTAATCATTTTCATTTTCATTTATTTATTTAAACATATCAAAAGCATTACAGAACTACATTACAATACACCAATAATACATAATATTATTAACAAAAAGTTTGAGATACAACAGTAAATAACACATAATGAAATAATATGATGAACTCACAACTCACAATATACATAAATATAAATTAGATTTAACTTCTTGTTATTGACCTTTTTATGTTAAATATAAAATTAAATAAGGATTTCTTGACTAATTTTGCGAAAAAATATTATTATAATTTCATTTGTTCAAAATAACCCTTAGATACTTTGGATTATTAAAACCATGGATACTTATAATTGATATTTCTTTATATGATATGTAATTTAAAATGTTGCTTTAAAGTTTGAATAATAATATATCTAAATATGTTAAACATTAATCAAATGGAAATGATCAGGTTCGTTCTGGATTCACACTTATTGAAAATCTCTATTTTCCAGGAATGCGATTTGCTATGTTAACAACAAAACTCTATCTACTTTATCTATTGAATAACTTCAAAGTCCTTCCTTCGGATAAGGCTCAAATGCCCATCACCTACGACAAGAAAGCTCTTCTCCTCAAATCAGCGAAAGGCATGTGGGTTCATGTGGAACCTTTAGGACCATTAGAAAGCTAATCGGCTCCAACTGAACAGATGTAAATAATTTTTATTTTATTTAAATAAATGTACAACCTATGCATTAAGCTCTATTGTAAAAAAAATGTATTGTTTATTAAAGAATGATGTAAAACTCCATTTAAATAATTAATTTGAAAACGTCTGTCTTGTAGGAGTTTTATCATTACACACTTAAGATGGAATGACATATTTCGCCCTTCGAATGCCTTAAAAGGGCAAACATATCGTTCCATATAAAATATAATAAAACTCCTAGATATTTTTTGCGTAAAACATAAATTTACAATTCACTTGTTTTCAATTAAACAAATTGATTTATTATTTTTTAACAAGGGTATAAAAATGTTTAGTGTGATAATTAAATAATACAAATGATCTAATTTCTAGAAATTTAAAAATATTTTAGTAGTGACAATTTTCACCTTTCTAAGATGATATTTGATCATGCCGTAGTGTGTCGAAACAAATATATAATTACACTCCAAAAAAACAGACGTTTTCATTCGAATTAATTATGAACTTTTTGACTTTGCAAACCTTGTTTTGAGTTGTTTTTGAAAGAATTCAGTTTCTGAACTCTAAAAAGACAAACAAATTCTAAAAAGTGTATCTTGATGTATAACTTTGATGTGATGGGAGTGACATGTGTCATCTTGAAAGGACATTTTTTAATGTCTGGAAATTTGATTATGTCCGAGTTATAGCACATAACTCTTATAAAATAAAATAAAACTCTAGAAAACAAACGTTTTCATCAATATAAAATACTTATTTGCATTTTTTTTTTCATTACGCATTTTCAAATAATCTCATTATCTGATTGAGATAAAAAAAAAATGATGGAACGAGATGAATCAATGAAACAGGGGTAGGTGAGCCAAATCAAAACTTGATTTCTGATTCTGGAAATGGTCCCATCGCACCGTTTAGGGTGCAGCGATTCGTGGAATGATACCAATGTACACTCGTACGTTGCGCTGCACCCAATGCTGGGTACCGTCTCTTCCCATAAAAATGTATCTCCCAAACGCTGCAATCTTTGTCCGCCACGGGCGGGAAGAATATTTAAGTTGTCGAAGGGTGACCACCCGTTATCGACACCTTACAAATTCAAAGTGGTATTGTCAGGAGCTAGAGCAGAAGGACAATTGTTGTCCAATACATAACTAGCTAGCTAACATACTAACCATCACACTGTTTACCCGCAGGGGTTGGCAGAAAGAATGGACCGCCACATTGTTCTGTCCTGATATACCTCTCTCGATTCCTGTACATTGATATATCGTGTCATCCATGCACGTCTCTTTCTTCGACTCCTTAGGTGACCAACATTTAATATTTAATTGATTTGATCGTGCCATGTTTTTCTCGGCCTTCTTTTATTTTAAGTTCCATTCACGTCAACTTGTGAATAAAATTGAAAAATAGAATTGGTAAAAAAAATATGAAAATATAAGAAATGTAGTAGAAAATCTCTTAGACAAATTAGTGAAGTGCGAACGATCATTTAATGAACAAATAATGAAAGGGTCATTTAGATGGTTTGGATACATGAAAAGAATGAATGATGAATTAACAATGTAAAAGGATCAAGAAAAAGAGGAAGACCGAGGAAAACGTGACAAGATTAAATCAGTCAAATATTAAATGTCAAACATGTGAGGATTCGGAGAAATTGACGTACATGCTTGACATGATTTATGAATGTTAATGAAACGAAATAAGTATGTCAGGAAAGAACACTACGGCAGTATTTTCTATCTGCCTGCCTCTTCGGGATATTGGCGTGATGTTTAGAAAGTTTATTTTTTAATTTCAAACACACAGTGCTTCTTACGAAAATTTTTAAATAAAATGATTCCAAATTTAAAATAGAAAGACAATCACCCTACACAGTTCGATTGTCGTAAGGAATCTCCCCCTGATGTAAGGATGGAGATGGCGGCCAAAATATGAGACGATGAAGAGTCCACAGTATCGGTAAAGTTTTGCTTTTCTTGGCTCCACTTTCTATTGTGCTTACCTAACACGTCAGCACTTATTTGCCATCCCTCCCCACACCCGGCACTAAACCCACCCTGAACGAGACCTCAATTCAATAACGCCATTACATCATAACGTATTTTGCTGCAGTTTCGTTAGATTTACGTTGTAACAATAGAAAACTGCAGATATTGTGGAAACAAATGTTGTACTTTCGTACGAAGCACTTTATTTGTGGTGTAGTATTATTAAAAATAATTTATAACACTTATGTACTTTTTATTTATACCTCATTATTTTATTTTATCGTACTAACCGGTTTCAGTCCTGCCGGAACTCTATTATTTGCACCACTGCATTCCTCTTGGGCATGCTGGGGACTAATAGTTTGCAGATAAGAAGGGATGCGTGCACACTTACCCATTTCTTCAAACTTATCAGGTGATTCTTTGAGAACCCATCACACTCTCGCGGGGGCGAAAAGAGAAGGATGGAATGCCGCGTCAGTTAAAGTGTGGCAGTCCATTGTTTCGGCCTACCCCTTCGGAGAGAGGCCGTGATGGTTGGTTAGTTAGCTTAATGTTTCTCCAATTAAATTTCATTTAATTTAAAAAAAAACAAAAAAAACCCGATTCCATATTTTGTTTTAAAATTTTTCTGAAATTACATGTATCATCAATTACATATGTCATGTTCAGAGAATGGACACCACCAGACTCACTTTCATTGCATTGCATAATCAACCTCATGGGACTCGTCCTCATGGAAGACCTCCTAAAAGATGGAAGGACAGCTGGGAATTTACCTCACAGGAGGAGCAGCACTCTGGAGAACAGAACATATAGGTCTACAATAAGGAAGTAGAAGAAGAAGAAGACATATATCAATATATAGAGAATATATATTTCCCGGTGGATACGTGGAACATAAAATAAAAAGACAATATGTGCATGATCTAAAAATAACATTTTGTGTTAAATTATTTTTATTTTAAATAATAATTAAATAAAACGATGTTTTTTAACTACTTCCACTTTTGTCTTTATTTAGACAGCGACCGGTTTTTCCCAACCGGGAAAAGTGGAAGTAGTTAAAAATCATCGTTTTATTTAATTATTTAAAATGAACTTCCATCAAGAGATTTCAGTAAAATCATTTGATTGTTTTTATTTTGTTATTTTATTTTATATCATTGTATTTAATATTATTTGTTTTAGATTTATTTTGTGGGTGTTGGACGATCGAAGTGTGCGCGGGAGATGCCTATTGGTGGCGATGAGGTTCGCAACCCATCACACCGCGTCTCCCGCGGGGCGAAAAGAGAAAGATGAAGTGCCGCATCAGTAAAAGTGTGACAGTTCATTATTTCTGCCTACCCTTTCGGGGAGACGGCGTGATGGTTAGTTAGTTATATTTTCCAATAGACCCCAGTTTTATTTAAGGCCATGGGTGTGTAAATTGGGTATTTAACAATAGGTCTAATTTCTGGGTAAATTTTAGTAGCTAATTGCTCGCATTAGTATGAAAATATTTGTTTAGTCCATGTTTCACCTTGAACTCAGTGTGGGCCAAGGCCGTCTCGCCCCCGAGGAGCCGTGCGCGGGGCGGCCACCGAAGATTTCATTATGTCCATATTTTCCATCGTGTCTGCTCATTATTCTCGTGTGGCCTGAGGGAAATCATTACGTTTCATAAAAGGCCGCTTCCAGAGGAAAATGTATCGTAATTTGACATCATATTACGTAAGTGGGGAGGCTGTTTTCACGTTTTCACGTGCGAAAAGTTTTTTTGAGCTTCCGATAACTCTGACACACAAAAAACAAACATCTCAAGCTTATAATTAATACGACCCGTATGTATGGAAGTAAAGTATGGAACTGGCAAAATAAGGATGAAAGTAGAATAAATGCAGTAGAAATGAGATCTCTCAAACGAAAGTATGGCAAACCTGAATATAAAAGAGTGTCTAATGCAAGTGTCATTAAGATGGTTTGGACACATGGAAAGAATGAGTGAAGACATAACGTGAACGGAGCTAGAAATAGAGGAAGGCCGAGAAAAACGTGGTTCGATCAAATCAATCAAATATTGAATGCCGGAGTCGGAGAAATCGACGTGCGTGCATGACAAGATGTATGAATGTAGAGGAATCGAGAGAAGTATGTCAGGACAGAACAGTGTGGCGTTCTATTCTTTCTGCCTACCCCTCCGGGGAGACGGCGTAATGGTTAGTTAGTTATAATTAATACGAATGAAAACATATGTTTTTTATTATAGTTGAATTATATTTTATGGGAATTTTATGAAATTTTATAGTAGAAGCTCATTGTAAATAATGAAAATAAAATAAAATCTAAAAAATCTTTGTTTGTGTATTTCACCGGTTTCGGCAGCTCGCCGTAATCTTTTGACCAGAAGATGGCAGCTGGAAACCGGTCGAAGACACAAACTTACGTGGATTTTAACAAAATATACATTATAAAAAGTATTTTTAAAGAAAAAAATATATCATTATTGACATGTTTCGCCTTGCTAAGGCTTTACAAAAATTTACATTTTTTATTCCTTAACAGGGCGAAACATCTCACTCCTATAAATTATAATAAAACCTCGAGATAACAGAACTCTCCACCCGTTTTAATTATTTAACATGGAGTTTTACATCATTGTTCAAGAAACGATCAAACTCTAATGTTTGTAAATTTTTTAATATTATTTGTATCGTATATTTTGGACCGTAAGACAACTTTTTATCTAAAATTTCAACCAAAAATTGGGGTGCGACTTATCGTCTGCAAAATACCGTAAATTATTTGACAGTTGAAAAACAGCAAATCAAAACCATTTATTTGAAAATAAAAAGGGTTTCTAAAAACATCTAAAATGAAGGTCCTAAGATTATTTATTGGAAAAACTCTCCGAAATCGTGTCCGTAAGAAAAAAAACAAGCGAATAAGAGTACAGCATTCGGTAGAGATCCGGACAAGTTAGAGACCATGTAGCCAGAATGAATAGTGAAAGATTCGACAAATACAGCTGCTAGGGACAACACCCTCTGGACACCGTCAACCAGTAAGACCACCTAGGAGATGGAAATACAGTTCATCTCATCCTCATTATCTCAGGAAACAACTTTTATGTCATCGGTAGTCAGATCTCTGAAAAGAAAAAGAAAATAAGTTAAAGAAAAGTAGGATCAATAGTTATTATAAAAGTAATTCAATTATCAATGACAATATAGACATATTAAAAGCGACTCATCTAAATATTTAAGTGGTGTTAAAGCTTGTATAAGTGTGTTAATATTATTTTAATTCCCGAACCGTTAAATATATGAAATATGATTAAGTAAGGAATCAACTAATGGAAATAAAAGTAAGAGTATTTTTTATAAAGCAAAAAAAACTTTGGTTTTGAAGATATGTAGAGTATATAAGGTATTTTTTAATGATAGTGGATATAGAAATCACCCTATGTATAGTTGATTCATAAACCAAAGAGCTATTGCTTATGTGTTAGTATGGTGGTTTTCTTGGAATCAGCGTGTTCCTAGCCGCGAGGCGGAGCGCACACGGTTGGCGGCTCATAACTCGGTGATTCGAAAAATACTCGCATTACAGGAGTGTTTTTACAATGTTATTCATATTATTGATTAATCGCAAATTTACCATGTCGAAATTAGGAAAAAGAAAGCCACTTTCGGGTCAGTTAAAATACATAATATATAGAAAGAAATTTTATAATAACAAGTAATAATATCCTTGAGATAAACATCTGCAAGAATCAAATATTGTAATCGAAAAAAATAAAGGAAAATAATATCGTTATTAATATTAGTCTCACCATTAATCGCTTTTCCAAAGTAAAATCAATAAGCAAATTATAATTTTAATGAACTTAATTTTTATAATCATTACAATTAAGCCGATAACATTTTTGGTAATAAAAAAAATATCCTATTTATTTATTGCAATGTTTGAATATATCATATGATTGAAATGTATTTTGGTTTTCCAATCATAAAAAAATAAACACTGTCACTCATACTAATGCAAGAGATCTCCGTGTAGTGAACGGACTATAACTGTAAACTAATACATAATTAAAACCCACTCAACCTTTCATCGTATATGTTATGATACCATCATGAATCCAACGCCTGGACCGTAACCTTGGCGCGATCCCCGCCCTAATTTAATTTCGGTATGAAAGGCGAGGAAGGGTTAAAAGGTGGTTTGAAGGAAATCATTTACATTTGATAATGTAACATTCTTGTACATAGACCGCAGCGGGGATCGGATAGCTCTTGGGCGGTGTATGATGAAACTTCTGAAAGCTTTAATTTCAACAGACTAAATGTGGATATTGTACACACATTTATCCCAAGGCGATGCTACAACACAATGCGATATTTGGTTTTCCAATTTGCTTAACCCGGTAATACCGTCAGATTTTATTTGGATATTTAAAATCAGAGCCAATGCTAGTTGAAATCTCTGATTGCATTTTCTATTAACATTATTGACTGTATTAATTTTGAAACTCTATTATAATAGGTATCAAATTTTATTTTAATAGATTAATAATTAATTTGTGAAACGTTATTTACGATAATAATACGAATTTATTATTATTATTGAATATTTCACAATAAATTAAATTAACGTGAGGAGTCGGGGAAATCGACGTCCGTGCATGACACAATGTATGAATGATCTATTAATGTTTTTTCAGCCTACCCCTTCAGAAAACGGCGTAATGGTTAGTTTGAGTATACTTTTAGTTGATTTAAAATTATAATGTTATCACTATGCTAAAAATAATAAAATCATTCCAGGATTCACTTTTTTATGAAATAAAACGCTGTTTTATCTACATAATTAATTGTTCTCTACATGTTTCAAAGATTTTACACTCCTTCATCATCGACTTTATATCGTTCTCTTGATAACGAAGATGTAAATCTTTCGAAACATACCACGAAATATATGCTCAAAACTTTTTTTAAAACATCACTATGGATATCGCCATGTATAAACGCCAAATTTTATATAAAATTATAATCATGTTTTATTTCTTTGGTGATACTACAATACTCGTATAAAACAAATAGTCAATTGTTTTGGCCGAAATACTATGATACCTTAACATTTTAAACTGTTAAATTAAATGACATTGTTTTTTTGTATCACAGTTGTATTTTATTTAACGCGACAGCTGTTTCATTCACCTCTGTTGACATCATCATCATGTCAACATAGATTGATAAAACAGCTGTCGCGTAAAATAAAATACAATTGTGATACAAAAAACAAAGTTATTTAATTTAACAGTTGAACTAAAAAAATATCATCTAATTTTTCCGTACGGGTAGGCAGAGATGTTTTATTTTAATATCAAATAATTTCTACTATGGAATCATAATTTTCATTTGTTCAGCGTAAACTTCTCAAAAATATCTCGAAGCGTCTTTTACGCTATTCCCCTTTCTTAGATATAATATTAGCCCCGAGATTTTTCAATGAATATCCTCTGTCACTCTCTCTTATCAAGCTTCTAATCGCCCCCATCGATGTCTCTCTGTAAACCGCGCCCTGCGCCCTCAGCACGGGCGACTCTTGCGTATCTTTCCGTTTCGTTAATTACAGAATATTACACGAGTTAATTGAATTAGCCACGTGGCTACAGACGTGACACTATCTGGTAACGTTTTCCGCGACAATGGTTCCCGATTCACGTCCTGTCACCGCACACTCGATCCGCCACAATGCTATCTACTGTTGACTTTGTTTTGTTAACATATTTTAAGCAAAGCATCGAGTTAAGTACCCCCTGTGGGGGGTCAATATTATATTCTTGTCTTTTGTCATTTAAGAACAATAAAAAAAAGTAGAATTTGAACGAAAACGTCTGTTTTATAGAAGTTTTATTGATGGTTGAGGTATTAGTTTTGTAAAACTCCATATTAATTAATAAGAGTAAACACGATTGTAAACACGATAGTAAACACGATAGTAAACACGATAGTAAACACGATAGTAAACACGATAGTAAACACGTGGTGGTTTTACTTGGATTTAATTTACATAAATTGTGACAAATTTGTTTCGCTTTGCAAGGGAATTTTCAAACTGAACCTAACGTGTGTCTTAATATTGAGTTTAGAAATCTTAAGAGTGGGGGAGAAAGTATATAATGCAAATTTTTCAGTTGTTAAATAAAACAATTTTAAGGTTTTTCTTAGAACTAATGATGAATCATAAGTAAATTTACAACCGAATTACTGTTTATTATTATGTATTGAACCCCAAAAATTCCCAGAAATTCAGTTGTAAATTTACTTATGGCTCATCATTAGTTCTAAGAAATGCCTTAAACTTGTTTTATTTAACAACTCAAAAATTTGCATTATATACTTTCTGCCCCACCCTTAAGATTTCTAAACTCAATATAAAGACTCACTATTTGGCGATTAGGTTCAGTTTGAGAATACCCATGCAATTTGTCACAATTTATATAAATTAAATCCAAGTAAAACCACTAAACAATCGTGTTTACTATTATTAAGAAGTTTTATTATATTTTATGGAATGACCCTTTTCCCTGTCTAAGACATTATCAAAAATATATATTTTGTGATGCCTTAGACAGGCGATATTTAAACTTCTAGAAAACAGACGTTTTTATTCGTATTATTTATTTAATATGCAGTTTATCATTGTTCAAGAATTAATAAATAAAAATCTCTCAATTACATCGAAAATATTAACATAATAATCATCCTCAGCGTTACAAGTTTAGGTAGGTTTTAACATCCTCTAGGAAAGGACCCCATTATGTACCGTCTCTGGCTGATTTCTTCCAGATGTTCTCTCTAAAGTCCCGATAGACTGCCATGATACCATTCAACCATCGCAGTATTGGTCTGACAACACTTCATCGATATATTCTTTTTAGGGCTACAGATCTCCCAAGAATTGCAAATGCCCAGCCATTGGAAACGGTTTATTTAAATCATTCCGATTACGATAACATTCTGTGTAATGTTTAATATTTTACTGTTTATCTTACCACACATAATGGGCCCGAGGATTTTCCTTTCAAAGCAGTCTAATCTCGTTTCATCACGTTTGGTAAGTGTTCAGATTTCCAAAGCATATACTCGTATATGTTATAATACGTCTAATCATGATTTCATGTAGTAGTCATTGATTTCGAGTTAGTAGACCGAATAATTGTTTTATGAAGCCAAAGCAAAGTCAGTTTGGTTCAAATATCCTCTTGTCGATCTCTTGGTTGAAATAAAATATTATAAGTTTGTTGTTGACTAGAGGATCTAGGTATGTTAGCTATTCCACAGTTTCAAATGTGTAGTTTATATTGTTAACAGAAATCTAATCTCCATCATCGCTCTCGCAGTGGTTGCTAGAACCCTTATTTTTAATTTCATTTTACTCATATCTCTACGGCAATCAGATATTTGATCCAGCACTTCTAAGTGAACACACAGGACCATATTTAGTATATAGCGTAAACACACCCTTTACGTTGTAATTCTAGTGGAAGGCAAGTGATTGGGAACATATACCCCGAATCCGTATAAGCCAATCAGGGGTTGGAATGGCTTCACATGTATTAGTTAAATAACAACAGAAATTATCCTGAAATTCTTTCTTCTTTTAGGATGGCTCTAGAGTCCATTTCGAGGCCTAGCTTCCATTATTCATCGCCTCCAACTCCTCCTGTCCTCCGTTTCGACCCTCCAATCTAACACTTGTAACAATTTCACCCCATCTCTCCTAACTTCATCCTTCTTACGCAGCATTGGTCATCCAATTGGTCTTCTTCCACCCGGGTGCCACTTCAGCAACCTTTTTGGGGTTCCCATTGACGGCATCCTCTGCCCGTGGCTAGCCTATCTCAGTCTATTCAGTCTGACCAATGTGGAGAGACTAAGAGCTTTGTAAATTTTGTACAGTTCGTCATTATGCCACACTCAGGTATTTCTGTAAATTTTTTTACAGTCATAATTCAAATAGGATTAAAACCGTAGAACCTAATTTGTATAGAAAACCGTCGTCGCCCATAATGTGTTTTTAATATTGAATATCCTTGCTTGTCGTAAAATACCCCACACCAAAGCCCCACAAGTACCTCCGTTTTAAATATTTAACGATCGATACAAAAAATACTCGGGGTGTCTAGTCAACTGAATATGGCGTACTTTCTTCGTTTACAATATTACTTTTTAGCTTAAAAAGCGAGTTGAGAAAATTTATTAAAGCGTAATAGAGCTAAGGATATACTGAAGAATTGATTAGTTAACTTAGATTATTTTTTTTGATCAGTTTAACTGTTTAAATTAAATTTATAACTCTGTTATGGTATCACAATTTTTATTATTTGTCGAAACAGCTGTTTTGCCAACCGTACTGTACTTATTATGCAATCATATGTGTACCCATATATTTTCGTTTCCTACGTTTCCACATCTCATTACTTATTGGAGCCGACTTGACATTTTAATGAAAATTTTACGTATACGTTTTTTATCCCCTTAAGAGAACAACAAAAATTCAGTTACACAATTAATAATCAGCTAGAGAGCTGATCACAGCCGTATGAATAAAAACATTATAAATGACTTTATTGTTGCAAAAACGTATTATGTTATAAACATCACAATTATATGACTTGAACATTAACCCGATGTATTGGCTTATTAAAATAATATTTTAAAACATATAATTTGTAGGTATAATATATATGAGATATGTGATATTTCGTAATACAATTTTATTACCTACAACAAAAATATGTTTAAATAAAAGTATTGCTTAAGTCTAACCAATCACAAGTTTTCATGATCAATACATAATTAAAATCATAATAACATTTGAATTAATTGACATATTTTTATTTGAGATTTTTCCTGTTTATTTAAATTCTTAAACCATCTACTTTTTGTACATAATCATCATCATGTGTGACATGGTCCTCCCTTCCTGACTCTTTGTTTGATGTCATCAGACCATCTTGCTAATATGGTCTGTAAGGATATATAATACATAATAATAAAAACATATTAATTTTTGAGAAAAAACGTACGTTAAGTGAAATTTAATTATATTTTATAGGACTGGCGCGTTTTGTTATATAATAATGCTCTAGCAAGGTTTAACCTGTAAGTTATATGAAATATAGTTATCTAAAGTATAAAGAATATACACTTTTATCACTGTTATTCTTTTTCGGGCAACAATAAACATATGTTTATCGAATCTCTAAGAATGATTTTTTTAACTGTTTCTTATTTTGCATTTATTTCGAAAGCGACTGGATTCGCCCGGTTCACTGGCATCGATAGACAGACCTGTAATGTCCAGCCTTGAATTTTTTGTTTATTATTTGTTTCATTATCATCAGATAAATAGACAAAAACGCATTTCATCAAGAAAGAGTATGAGAATATTTTGAAAACAAGAGAGCGAGAGAGGAATACTTCGATTCTCTCCAACAGCAATTCGAAATGCACACGATGCGCATGCTCGAGAACGTTTTTGTATTATTTTGAATTTTGTTCTGATTATTATTGTATGACAGTTTCAAAAGCAAAAAGATGAACAATTTGGTAATAATAAAAAATATTTAAAAATAACAATTTTACAGCGAACCAGGTTAGAAAATGAAAAGGGTAGAAAATCTTTAAACCTTGGAATATTTCATGGGTTGCGACGCTGTTTTAATGTATTATATTAAAGTAATTTTGAAAATGGTATAAGCGGTTCAGGTTCCGCTTTTATCAGTATACCATATTATTCATATTTTATGATGGGGACGGCTACATTGAAGTTTTACGTAATAAATTCATCAAAATACCTAGCACAGAAGTGATCGCTAGTTTACTTGTGGTAGAATAATCCACGAAAAAAGCACTCACGTTGGATCAGCTTTAGACACCGATACCAGTCCGTGCACGAGACTGCAGGAATGGCCGTTTTAAAATCCCCGATATTATTGATTTCAGATTCGCAGCGGGGGCTTTTTTCATATTAAGCTCTGGCCGCCGAAGGCTTTATAACTTCGGAACGATTGCCATAAAACCGGCTATCAAAAGACACCAAACTCCAAAAGTAATAGAGCATTTTGCATATTACTCTGCGAGGGCCCGTGATGACTGGAGATTTGGGAATAGCTTTCAATTTATAGAGAGCGCCCCGCCGTAATAATAAAATACGCGTTTCAAAAATAGTTGGCGTTAGGCTGGAAGTAAGCTTTATTGAATGGAAGTAAGTATGAGTACTTATCTATGTATTTACTTGACGCGTTAAGATACACACATGAAACAAAATGATGCACGTTCAAGAAATCTGAATAACATAATATAATGTAATTTTTCTGTTATAACATAAAATTAACTGTTAAAGGTACATGGGGCCTCAAGGAACCTTCTCCACCCGACTCTATCGCATGCCTGATGCCTAACATCATCTCAAATGAGGCCTGCTGCCTTAACCTAAAAATAATTTTTAAATTTGAATTATTGTATCGAATTTTAAATGCGTTTTTATATTAGTTATTCTTTGTTTAGTGTTTATTATATTTTTACACCTGAAGATAGAGGTATCCTCCGAAACATGTCGTGTTTTTTTAATCTTTTTTTAATAAATAGTGGATTCAACAAAGTTTTTCAATTTTCTAAGTAACTAACTAAATGCTCTGTCCTGGCATACCTCTCGGGATTCCTCTACATTCATACATCGTACAATGCACGCACGTCGATTATTCCGACTTCGAATGTGGCCGCCTTTTAGTAATTGATTAATTTGGTCTTGCCATGTTTTCCTCGGTCGTCCTCGGATTCTTTTTCCACTCATGCTGCTTGTGTACAACTTTTTAACCATTCTTCTATCATCCATTCGTTCCATATATCCAAACCATCTCAAGGATTCTTTTTTAATTTTATCCATGATGCAGTCATCTGCCTTACATTTCTCTCTTATTTCATCGTTCGGTATTATATCATACAACGTTTTCCCGCACATTCTTCTTAGTTTTCTCATTTCTACGGCGTTTATCCTGCTTTTATCATTCTTTTGCCAGCTTCAAGCTTCACTTAGTATATAACCATATATTATTATTTATTTAACTATATATAATAATAAAAACAATATAAGGTGTCATTTTCTTTATTTTGTTCATCCTTTCCTTACTTTTCTCTACTGTCATTTTCACAATAGTACATAAGCTAACCCAACTTATCCTTCGTCAGTTATACATTATAAATCTTTTATAATATTCTGTTCGTAATACGATGAACTGTTGGTTGTACTTGTCCAAAATCATAGATTTCGAGTAAAACGTCTCGCTCGTAATACATCCCGATCTCCTATAACTTGCCTGGCGAATGACTTTTATGTCCCTAAATTTTAATAAACTGGGGTTTTGCGCTGTTATGAATGTGTGTTTTACGTTCCTTATAAAGGTTATACGGACGCAGTAAATGGCCCAGATTAAATGAACGTTTACATTTTATACGTGAAAACGTACACCAAATTTGTTTAAATTGTCCGAAATCCCGCACGAAATTTAGTTATATGTATTATATTACTCTTTTATGAATTCATTTCATATTACATTACTTTAGGTAAAATAAGATCAGAAGATAATTTTGATCAATCGTCAGATGTTAACAATGTGGAATTCCATTGTCATTTTTAAAGAAAAATAAATAGTGTACAATCGCATACTTTTTTCTCTATAAGACAACTTTTTTGAAGTTTAAATTCAGTTAAAGTTATACACATTGTCGTTGTATCTATAAAACATGTTGTGTTTTATTTTGATGACAATATATATGCGGTGCGAATTAAAGTGTTATACAAAATTTATTAAACAAAACAAAATAATGAAAGAAAAGTGAAAGATAGATTGAGTGAGCGGGATGTAAGTGAGTTGAGTATTGACGAGACCTGGAAATACTTGAAGGAAAGTTTGTGTGAATCAGCGAAAGAATCGTGTGGTGTGTGTGTACAAGGAAGAAGGAAAGGGGATGCATGGTGGAATGATGACGTAAAGATTGCTGTTAAAGAGAAGAAAGATGCTTGGTTGAATATGTTGTCGATAAATAAGAATGACAGAGTTAAGTATGAAAGAGCAAAAGATTTGTATAAGGTATGCAAGAAGAGAGTGAAGTCGGTAGTGAAAGCGCGGAAAGAAAAGCTGAAGGAGGAAGAAGGGCTCAAAATGACAAACAACTTCCAAGCAAATTTAAAATGTTTTGGAAAGAAGTTAAAAAAAGCCCGAAATCCTCCTGATAGTGGATGTGTGAAAGCAATTTTAGACAACGAGGGAAGAATGTTAACGGAGAGTAAGATCATACAAGAAAGATGGATGGAATATTTTAAGGAGATGTATGGTGGTGATACAAGCGTGATCGAAAATATAACAGCTAGTGCGAGTGCGGGACCTATGAATGATAATATTGAAATAAGTACGAATGAGATGAAAAGATCCGTGAGTGCAATGAAAAGTGGAAAAGCTGTTGGGTTTGATTGTATTGCCATAGACTTTATTAAAAGCGGTGGCGAAGTGGTTTCTACATGGTTATGTAAGTTATTTAACCAGTGCTTGGAGGAGGGATATACGCCACTAGACTGGAGGAGAGCAGTAATTATGCCCCTGTACAAAGGAAAAGGATCGCGTATGGAATGTGGAAACCACAGAGCTATTAGTCTTTTGAGTGTCGTTGGTAAAGTCTATGGCAGAATTTTAATAGAAAGAGTAAGAAAATTGACGAGTGACAAAGTTTGGGATGTGCAAGGTGCCTTTATGAATGGCAGAGGATGTATGGATCAAATTTATGGACTTCGTACATTGACAGAGAAGTTTCTGGCCAAAAATCGCAAACTTTTCTGTGCGTTTGTCGACTTACAAAAAGCATATGATTACGTTAATAGAGAAAAGTTGTGGAAAATATTGTCTGAATATGGAAT
This sequence comes from Lepidostoma basale, assembly GCA_022606425.2. Lineage (NCBI taxonomy): Eukaryota > Metazoa > Arthropoda > Insecta > Trichoptera > Lepidostomatidae > Lepidostoma > Lepidostoma basale. The sequence continues at coordinate 2,140,472 of JAHDVF020000729.1, read as the reverse complement.
AAGTACAAAACTGATCACGGCCATTAAGTCGCTATACACGGAAAGCACTGCTAGTGTCAGAGTAAATGGAGATCTTACAGCCTGGTTTGATATCAATAAAGGTGTCATACAAGGTTGCGTAATGTCCCCGTGGTTATTTAATCTGCATATGGACAATTGTATGAAAGAGCTGAAAGGGTTGGATGTAAGTGCCAAAATGAGCGGAGTGTCAGTAAGCTGTCTCTTGTATGCGGATGACGCTGTCCTACTTGCTGACAACGAGCATGAACTACAAGTCCTGGTGAATTGTATGTATGAGGTATGCATGCGAAATGATCTGATGATGAATGTTAATAAGTCCAAGGTAATGATTTTTGAAAAGGAAGAAACCGTGACAGTCTGCAACATTAGCGTGAATGGTGAAAATTTGGAGCAAGTAGTTGAGTTCGTGTATTTAGGTAGTATGTTTACAAGAGATGGGCGAGTGGAGAGGGATATTGAAAGAAGGGTTGGGGCAGGCAACAAAGTGAATGGTGCACTTAAAGTTGTCATCGCAAACAAAAACCTATCCAAAAAAGCTAGAATGGCAGTGCACAATGGTGTTCTTCTACCGACCCTTATGTATGGAAGCGAAGCATGGAACTGGAAGGATGGAAGTAGAATAAATGCAGTAGAAATGAGATCTCTTAGACGAATGTGTGGATACTCTGTGTATGATAGAGTGTCGAATAAAAATATAAGAAGTGAATGCGGTACAAATGATGGTGTCATGAACAAAATAATGAAAGGATCATTAAGATGGTTTGGACATATGGAAAGAATGAATGAAGAAAGAATGGTTAAAAAATTATATATTAATGATGTAAATGGTACCAGAAATAGAGGAAGACCGAGGAAAACGTGGCACGATCAAATAAATCAAATATTGAATGTCGGCCATGTGAGGAGTCAGAGAAATCGACGCGCGTGCATGACACGATGTATGAATGTTGAGGAAGCGAGAGAAATATGTCAGGAAAGAAAGGTGTGGCAGTCCATTCTTTCTGCCTACCCCTTCGGGAGACGGCGTGATGGTTAGTTTGTTAAATAATGAAAGGGTCGTTAAGATCGTTTGGACACATGGAAAGAATAAGTGTAGACAGAATGGTGAAGAAGGTAAATGTGGCACGATCAAATCAATCAAATATTAAATGTCGGTCACGTGAGGAGTCGGAGAAATCTACGTGCGTACAGGACAAATTATATGAATGTAGAGGAAGCCAGAGAAATATGTCAGGACAGAACAGTGTGGCAGTCCATCTGCCTACCCTCCATGGAGACGGCGCGGCGTGTTAGTTTTAGTTAGTTATATAGAAAATGTTTTTTTTCGCAATATTAATTTTTTCTTATTAAAAATTAATCATAAGATAACTTGAGAATAAATAGACGAGTAAAATATTATAATATAAAATGCAGCTCCCATTGTATTATTTAAGACAGAAATTTAAAAATAATGGTGTAAAATAATAATTTTTCATATATATATGCACTTATCACTTTGTGATGCGGATTCACATTTGAATAGTTTTCAAAAATGTTGTATTTTCATGTGCACTCACATCGGAATTATTTTTTAAAAACATTGTTTTTTCTTAGTATTGAAAAACATGTTGTTTTAAAAAATTATTCGAAAGTTTATTTCAATGGTTCATAAAATTTCAAAATTTTTTATATACACAAAAATATATTTCATGATAAACAAAATTATTTATAGGACAAAAAAATGCGCGTGAATAAAATTAAAAGTTCGTAATTGAGTATAAAAATATTTTATCCTTGCTCAATTAACAGACCCGACAACGTTTCGCTATTGCTAAATTCGAGTATATGCATACAGAAAATATGAATAAAACATTTAGGCAACAGGTAGGCAAAGAGGATGAATCGCCACAATGCTCTGTCCTGACATACCTCTCTGGATCCTCTACATTCATACATTGTACCATGCACGCACGTCGATTATTCCGACTTCGAATGTGACCGCCTTTTAGTAATTGATTAATTTGGTCATGCCATGTTTTCCTCGGTCGTCCTCGGCTTCTGTATAACAAGTCAGTAATGTTTTATAACAAGTCAGTAATGTCATGATGATGTCATTTTAAACAAGTCAAACTCCATTTCTCGTTGAATCACATCATACAGAATTAAACACTGACTTCAATCAAAATTAAATCAACGCAATATAAACTGTAACGTCTTGGGGTTAAAAGATTTATTTGCTGTCACACTAAGAACTCATTAATATGGATTTTCACTAACTAACTAACTTAACATCACGTGGTTTTCCCAAAAGCATAGGCAAAAAGAATGGATCGCCATACTGCTTTGTCCTGACATATCTCTTTAGCTTCCTCTAAATTCGATATTTCAGACTTCGAATGTGGCCACCTATTAATATTTGATTAATTTGGTGATGCCATACTATCCATGGTTTTCCACGGCTTCTCTTTCCACTCACACTGCTTGTATACACCATTTTAACCATTCTTTTCTGACAAAATGTTTTAAATTAATTTTAAATGTGCGTAATTCGGTTCGAACCACATTTATTTTTAATTTTTCACCGAAGTGAAACATTGAAAATTTCATCGTATTCGGTACATAATTGTTTAGTGTATCCGTCCTGTACCGTCAACATTACCTTTTATTTATACATTTTACTCCAGAAGTTGGCAGCGAGTTGCCGAAACCGGTCACACAAACATCAGTGGATTTAAACTAAATACAATATATATTTTAAAAAGATTTTTACAACATTTTTTTTTGTTTTCGCTATATCACATAATTTATACCTATGGAATATGATTTACCTACGTATGTAAGTATGAACAGAACAATATATGTCAATCTTTTGTAACTCGACAATCTTCGCTCCTTCCAAATCATTGCATCTATTGAATAATGTTCATCGGTTATCTGGGTCTCACACAATACCATATACACGTAGGTACAGCACCTTTGTGGTTGGGGGCATCAAACTGTGTACTTCTTTTTCATATAAGAGATTTTGGAACGCGATTCATATGAAAAAATGAATTTATAACAGAAATGCAAATATATTTTGTTTTATTCCACTTGTTTTTTAGTTTTTACCGGTTTCCGCAGTTCGCTGTCACCTCCCGGAATCCATTATTGTCATCATCATCGATTAGAACTAAAAAAGTTGAACAAAACCAAATAATAATAATATTTCCATTTTCTGGAAATACTAGACTTCATAAAATGATCACTTGATTTTGAATGTATTACATATTCTCTTTCGTAATTAAAAGAAAATTATATTATATATGAACAAAACACGACACACCCTCGTTTCCCGCGGGGCGAAAAGAGAAGGATGGAGTGCCGCATCGGATAAAGTGTTACAGTCGTTTATTTTTGCCTACCCTTTAGGGGAGACGGCGTGATGGTTAGTTAGTTAGTTAGCAAAATACGACATCATCTTTTAGTAAAACTATCCATCTTATATCATTTGTTCCCCATCAATTGAACAATATAGTTAATCATGGTCTTTAATGTTTCTTATTTTATAAACTTTGTATACAACATTCACTTTATTATAAAATGAAAATGAAATATCACACATGTTACGAACTTTTTCCTAGGCCCGAAACATTTCCTAGGCCCGTCTCTCATCCATGCGGGACTTGCGTTAGAAAAAAAAATGTATAAATGAAATGAAGGGGGCCACATTTAATCTACTGCTATTTTCCTCTATGTCCCGCAATACATGCAGATTACACTACAAAAAATACTTAAAATATTTCAAAACAAAATATTAAATAAAGACATGGGGTTAAATGGAAAGTGGAATCATGGACACATGACTGCGGGAAGTGAAAGGATGGACATGGGAAAAAAATGCGGATAAATACATTAAACATCTACAGCACAAAGTTATGGCGAACATAGGAAAAAATCATGTTTTGTCCGGCTTCATACTATCCTCCTCCTCTGTCTTCTTCTTCTCTACCCATAATTCTTCTCTGCCTTGACCTCTCTGCATCCAGACACTAACAGCTATCTTAAAAAGTCTGTTTTCTACAAGTTTTTATATGTTTTATGGGAATGACATATTTCGCCTCACTAAGGAATTATTAAAAGTTTTGAAATTGCCCTTCTTCATCCGTATAAATAATTAAATAATTGTATTTTAGGGCCCATCATATTTATATTTGAATGCAATTATGCAATCATTTATCTTTATTAAAAATAATCTGAAGATTAAGATGTTTCTGACAAATAATGCCAGAACTATTAAGTACAAGAAATATCAAATGCGGAAACATGCATACGTTTGTACGAATACAAATAAACATGAACGTTCATTTTGTATTGTGCCATTAATGTCGACCCTTTTCAAGCATGTACCGTGCATTACACTTGTGTGACATTGTTACAGCGAGCGACATAACTGTAATAGCGCAAGGTTTAAAGATCAAATAGGTTTTGTTTTATATTTTCTCAATAAAAGTAATAAAAACAGTTATCGACAAAAACATCCAAAACATAAAACCATAACTCACGTTTTTATATCCGTGGAGACTACTTTAATACAGGGGGAAGGCCCATTTTATATGTTTAGGGTAGATTCCTCTTCTCTGCAAAGTACGGAAGAGTATATTTTTCCAAAGGGTTGTATACGGAATAACAGTGGGGATGATTTAGCTTCATCAGTTTTTTTTCTTTTTTTTAGCCTACTTGCAAGTATAAATGTAATATTTAATGTTTATACACCTTTATACTTGAATTCAGCATAAAATAAGGTAGGTGGGATACGAATTAGGTGCTTCCACGTGTGCTGTTACCATTTCTAAAACACCCAGTGCCCTTGGAAACGACAGAAGTCGGCCAAACCTTATACCACAATTTGAAAGGAATAGGAGAGATGTTGTACTTTTAAGAGCTGTACCTACAAAACTAGTAAGTCATTGACAGGACGAAGAATGAGGACATAATACATGCTAAAGATATGTTTCACGTTTGTATACAATTGTACATACTATGTATGATTTTTGAGTCCGTTCCTTGGCATAGGCAACAAACACAACATAAATGAAAGTAATTTATCAGTTATCCGGGAAAACGGAAAATAATTCCTCTATGACAGAACGTGAACCATGACCTACGGTTAGGCAACAATGAAAATATTAAGAATATAAAAATCAATTTACAGTCTAAAAAAATAATGGTTTGGACACATGGAAAGAATGAATGAAGAAATAATATTATGGTATAAAAGTATATGTAAACGATATGAATGGAACTAGAAATGGAGGAAGACCGAGGAAAACGTAGTACGATTAAATAAATACATTATAATATGTCAGACGCGTAAATAGTCGGAGAAATCGACATGCGTGAATGACACGATGTATGTTTGTTGAGGAACGAGAGACAGAAAAGAAAAGTGAGATTAGTTTGTAAGTTAGTTCAAAAACATAATTTTTAAACGATCCCTTTATCGGATTAAATTAAAATTTCAAAATAAAAAATAAACATTTGTACGTTTACGTAACGAAACTTCTTGTTTTCAAATAAAAATTCAAAAGCTCCCAGTTAAAACAAAAATTCTGATACAATTTCCGGGAAACTGCTTCAATGTAACTTTGCAAAAAAAAATTGGGTGACATTTAAAATCCTTCCTACATTTGGCACTACATTCAGTTATAGTGTGTTCCCGCGTCACAAGAAGAAAATTTAAATTTTAAATTGTTCCATTCCAAAATAACGACGTAATAAATTTAGCCTAAAACAAATGAAAGCGAGGGTGATTTTATCAGATTTTTCGCGAAGGGCATTCCCTATGAAAAATAATAAAAATTATTCATTTTAATACGTTCGCTGCCGAGTTTCATATTCGCCGAAAGCCCTGTTTTGTGTAGTGGTGGTAGGCGAAGGTAAATATTAACCAGTATTATATTTGAGCCATTATTAAACGCATATTACTCGTACTTCAAATGACTTTAGCGATAACTTTCATCATTTTACTAAATAAAAGGGATGATGAATTTTTTACAAGAAAACAATGAAATGACTTCAAAAACCGTTCTTATTCTATTACTTACTTAATTGGCTCATATAGGCAATTATTAATTTATAAGACAAGTAAAAAAATAATCATAATATTTCGTTAGCATGTATTATTTTGTCATTTTATTCATAGTTAATCTTATTTAATTTCTTAACTCAATTCAAGTCAATTTTTTATATCGAATTTTTAATTAAATTAAAATTTATTAAATTTTTTTATTACTTAAGTTTAGATCTCCTTTTGCTATTTGTTACCATCATTACATGAAAAAAAAAAATTCTTTTTTAGGATTTATTTTTTAAATAATGGAATATATAGAATCTGATTTACGAGTACATGTATTATTTGGCATTATTTTTTTATTTTTTTTCAAATAATGAATAAAATTTCAAATATTAGAAGTAAATTCCATAAAACTTAAATGTTCTTCTTTCTTATGCTTTATGATTTCAATTCTGGGAATAAATAAAAGAAGCAACGATCTGCATCTTGTCCTCTACTCCGTTTGGTTCACCCCCGCCCTCTTCAGGTCCGCGTATGAAATTTAGCTCATATCTTAACAATCCAGATATTCTCGTCGAGAGCGTCCTCTGGAGTTCGTCTGAATAGGTTTCACAATACAGTGTGTTTTCTTTCATATTTATATTGTATAGAATCTAATGTAAGAATTAAATTGTGGGAAATATTGTCTGAATACTGAATAAGCACAAAACGGATCACGCAATTACATCGCTGTACATGGAAAGCACTGCTAGTGTCAAAGTAAATGGAAATCTTACAGCCTGGTTTGATATCAAGAAAGGTGTCAAACAGGGATGTGTAATGTTCCCATGGTTGTTTAATCTACGATTTTATATGAACAAGTGTATAAAAAAAGCTGAAAGGGTTGGAGTGTCAGTAAGCTGTCTTTGTATGCGGATGAACTGTCCTACTTGCAGATAACGAGCGTGAACTACAAGCCCTAGTGTCTAGTGTGTATGAGATATGCAAGCAATACAATTTAATGATGAATGTGAATGAATCCAAGGTATAAATCCAATTTTGAAAATAGAAGGAAACATGACAGTCTGCAACAGTGTGAACAGTGAAAATCTGAAACAAGTGGATAAATTTGTTTATTTAGGAAGTATGTTTACAAAGGATGAGAGAGTGGAGAAGGATATGAAAAGATGGGTTGAGGCAGGCAACATACTAGATGGTGTACTTAAAGTGGTTATCGCAAACAAAAGCCTATCAGGCTATTAAAAAAAGCTAAGATGGCAGAGTACAATGGTGTTATTGTGCCGCGACTCTTATGTATGGAAGTGAAGCATGGAACTGGCAGAGGAAGGATGAATGTTGAATAAATACATTAAAAATGAGATCTCTAAAACAAACGAGTGGTAAATCTGTATATAATAAAGTGTCAAATGCAAATATAAGAAGTGAATACGGTGCGAATGAAAGTGTTATGAACCAAATTATGAAAGGGTCGTTAAGATGATAACACATGGATAATTAGTGAAGACAGAATGGTGAAGAAGGTATATGTAAATGACGTGAATGGAACTAGAAAAAGAGAAAGGCAGAGGAAAATTTGGCACGATCAAATCAATCAAATATTGAATGTCGGTCACGTGAGGAGTCGGTGTATGAATGTAGAGGAATCGTGAGATTTATTCCATTATTTCTACCTACCCCTCCGGGGAAATGGCGTGATGGTTAGTTAGTTGACTTTAATCTTATTAATATTTGTTTACCTCTTTTCTTTATATAGAGAATCATAATCCTAAAAACTTGCTACATATAAACAGAAACGCAACACACTGGTATAATATCTGTACCTTAGAGCCAGACGGATGCAAATCCAAATAGTGAGTTTTTCAGTAGAGCCAAAAACAAAAGTATGTTCTTATTTATGCCTTTTAATTCATTGAAATGAATTATTTGAGATGTGTTTTTTTATTTTATATTGTAGTTCACTTCAAGTAATTTCATTTTATGTAAAAAAAAAACATTATTTTATTTTATTTCTGGACCTTAAAAAATACAAATAAAAACAGTCTTGTGGATTTAAATCCTTCTGCCTCTAAAGTATGTGGGAGTTGGCGCCAAATTATAAAATTATACTTAACTTGATTTAAATGATTTGAATTGGGAAAATTATAAATAAATAGAGATTGGGTGTTTTTATTGTTTATTTTAAAATTCTGTCTAAAAAAATATAGAAAAATTCATACATAGAGGGAAAAATGAGTTTTATTTGAAAAAATGATTGTGATTTATTTTTTAATGATTAGTTTTATCTGATTCTGGATTTTCTGGAGGATATTCAGGAACTGGTAAATTCAGGTGGGGTAAATTATTATAAAAAAATGTGAAGAGGTTTCGGTATCCACTTCAATTTTTATCCACTTATTATTTTTGCAATTTCTAATGAATTGTTCCCAATCATGGGGTATGAACATTTTATATGAATTTCGAATCTTCAATTACTGAATGCACAGAATCTACTTCAAGATGAGTGTGACCTCGAAGAAGAAATTTGTGATTTACAATTTTTAAACTGGAAATATTTTGCATCAGTAACCATACATAAAACATTCTCTCTCTCCGGTTTCAATCTAGCGATTGGTCTGCGGTAAGGCGAAGCATCTCCTCTTCCACTCCGCTCGATCCTCGACAACTCTCTTCAACTCCGCATAAGAGGTGCAGCCCATATCTCGGTACATCTGGTCTAGGTACTCCTGGCGAGGTCGTCCTCTACCAATCGATCCCTCGACCATTCCCTCCAACACATTATGCAGGAAACATTCATGTCGCAACACCAATCCATCTTGCGTGCCTCTCCACTATGGTGTTCAACACGTGTCTACTCTCTTCAACTCTGCTGAGGACTTCTTCATTTGTAATTTGGTCCCTCCATGAAACATGGGAAACTCGTCGGTAGGTTCACATCTTAAATGCCTCCAGCCTTTTGCGCTCTCTTTCGCCAAGGCACCAAATCTCACAGCCGTACAGTAAAACACTCCACACCAATGTTTTTTAAAGTTGTTTTCGGAGGTTCAGGTCTATATTGTTGGACTCGAATATTTTAGACTTTTTATTGAAGGCAAGTTTAGCCTGGTGGAATCGACTATCGACGTCTTTCTTGGATCGACCATCCCATGTAATACTGCTCCCTAGGTAAAAAAATGTCTTTACATTCTTGATCGCAGTTTCAGCCATCTCTACATTTATTTGGCGCTCATCTCTACCCACAGTCATTACCTTAGTTTTACCTTTGTTTATTTTCATGTTAAACGTTGTACTTAGTATTTTTTCCATGGTATCTAAGGTATCTTTTAGTTCAATTTCATCGTTGGCAACAATGGCGATCTTCTTTCCATATCTACTTTCCGTCCGTGAATTCTTACGCCTCTTCTATGTTCCATTTCCTCTCTTATTTCATCTATCGCACATTGTATATAGCCATTGAAGAGTACAGGGGAAAGAGAGCAGCCCTGTCTCACCCCTTGTCTTATCCTTGCTTCCTTTTCATCCTTGCGCAGTCTGAGGATGTCGGCTTCTTCCTTATATATCGCTTGGATAATTCGTTCGTCTCTGTGTTTGACTCCAATTCTGTCCATCATCCCGAACAACCCTCTCCATTCCACCGTGTCGAATGCCTTCTCTATATCCCATGACTGGGAACAATTCATTAGAAATTGCAAAAATAATAAGTGCATAAAAATTGAAGTGGATATCGAAACCTCTTCACATCTTTCATAATAATTTACCCCACCTGAATTACCAGTTCCTGAATATCCTCCAGAAGATCCAGAAACAGATAAAACTAATAATTGAAAAAATAAATCACAATCATTTTTTCAAATAAAACTCATTTTTCCCTCTATGTATGAATTTTTCTATATTTTTTTAGACAGAATTTTAAAATAAACAATAAAAACACCCAATCTCTATTTATTTATAATTTTCCCAATTCAAATAATTTAACTCAAGTTAAGTATAATTTTATAATTTGGCACCAACTCCCACATACTTTAGAGGCAGAAGGATGCAAATCCACAAGACCGTTTTTATTTGTATTTTTTAAGGTCCAGAAATAAAATAAAATAATGTTTTTTTTACATAAAATGAAAGTACTTGAAGTGAACTACAATATGAAATTAAAAAAACACATCTCAATAAATTAAAAGGAATAAATAAGAACATACTTTTGTTTTTGGCTCTACTGAAAAACTCACTATTTGGATTTGCATCCGTCTGCCTCTAAGGTACAGAATTGCAGCGTCGCACACTGGATCCATTTGGCAAAAACAGGGACTTAGGGGTCGAACTCCGAATTTTGCCCTGATTTTTTAAAATGAGGTCGTTTGTGTGATTCCAAACCACTTTTACATCTGAACTTTTCTTGATATAACTGCTAATTTCCAAGAAAAAAAAAGTTATTGTTTTTTTCGTATGAAGCAAAACTGATTTTTGCAATTATTTCGGAATCGGGTGGATACGTCAAAACCAAACTTAGTAGGAATTATAGAGGACATAATCCTCTACATTACTTGTTCCGACATCTACTTCATATCTCTGCCCGTTTAAAAGCAGCAGACATTATAATTTTTAATTAATTAAAAGAGATGAGGTGTATTGTTTTTACCTGACCGGTTGACAAGTCTTGTCAGTTTAACGACGGTTGTCAAAATTGGCAAATTGGTAAACTGCGCTAAATAATATTGTTAAATTAATAACAGCTTGAAAATACGTGTTAAATATTCCACATTTCAGTGTATAAACTTTTGGGGGAGAAGTCTGCGGGAAGTTTCATAAGTCGTCGTAACTCGTAAGTCCGTGTTGTTTTTTTTAACTTTAAAATTTGATCGACATTGTTAAAATTTTCGGGTTTACGAAGTGTTCCGTTGGTGAAAATTTTTGGGAAATCCTGATTTAAGGAATTAGTTGAAAAAACATTTCACCTTTGATTTCTACAATAAGATTTGAGTATATATTTTAGATAATCCATCGTTTGGACCAAATAAACTGTGATACTCCGACATTTTTAAATGGAATGAAAATATAATGAAACTTCTAAAAATATGCGTTTTCGAAAAAAAATATTCTTTTAACTTTGAAACATAGGCGATACCGAAGATATTATCAGATGAAGCAGGAAAATAATAAGCTTCTGGCGCAACCACGTAGAACGAATGAGCGACAATAGACTCCCCCAAGCAGCCGCAAACAACTTGCCAATGGGAACTCGCTAACATGGAGGACCTGCGAAGAGATGGCGAGACAGTTGGAGTTCTGTGTCCCGGGAGACTTCGACGCCATGAAAACAGATCCACGGGTCTATTAAAAGAGGAAGAAGAAGAAGAACTTTGGAACACTGTTATTATAGTATAATAATTTATTTATTATTTTTGCTGTTTCACTAACCTATGTTGGCATTATCAGGTGTTACAAACAACTCATAAAAGATTATTTATAACACGTGATACGTATAATAAAAGTGTTATAAAATTAAAATATTTAATAAGTTCTGAGAGGCGAAAAATACGCACTGTTACATCTGATCTTAAAATGTAAGATTGAGGGTCGACGAGGTGTTGGGAGAAGGCAGGTTTCCTGGCTGAGGAACATCCGAGAGTGTACAGGGCTGAGGATCGTGGAGGAGCTGTTTCAAGCTGCCCAGGATAGGGAGGCCTACTCAGAGGTGATAGTCAACGTTAGGGAGACCTGACAGGACACAGAAAGAAGAAGAATAAGTTCATAACTAAAATTAACTAAATAACCATCACGCGAGGGTAGGCAGTTTTTTTCTGGCATACTTCTCTCAATTTCTCAACATTTATAAATACATCGTGCCATGTACGCACGCACGTAAATAAACACAAACAAACCATCACGTCGTTTCTCTGAAAGAGTAGAGAATGGATCGCCACACTACTCTATCCTGACACACCTCTCCAGATTCTTACATATTTTTACAGCGAGTCATACGTGCACGTCAATTCTTCTAATTTTAACATGGCCGACCTTTAAAATGTGATTGATTTTGTTATTATTATTATTATTATATTTTTTGTGGAATTGCTCTTTACTGATAGCGCTAGCCAAATCGATGTAAAGGGTGTAGCTATCAGAGTTAATTCTCGTGATATGCGATAGGTAGCTTATCTACTGTTACGTGAATTCTGCACCAGACAAAAGACCATGTGACAATCACACTGCCCTCGCCTGGAATCGAGCTTAGGACCTTCGGGGCGGCAGTCAAAGCACTTACCACTCCGCCACGAAGGTCGTTATGTTTTCCTCGGTCTTCCTGGACTCTGTACTCTATTCACACGTAAGTAAATATTTTATCTAAACACTGTATCAGTTTCAAGAGTGTGAGAAGTGTTGTAAAGAAAGCATTTAAATTAAAGTGAATTTACAGTGTTAAACGTTTGGTTGCGAAGTTCCGGACATTTCTCATTCATTATAGGCCACGAGCTGAGACCGGGCGGCGGCCACAACCTACCATTCGGCCATTAGGGTAGCCGCCTCGGCAGCTGGGGCGGTCTAACTTTTGAGGAGCGTTTAGTCCTGTCGCCTGAACATTCGGTGGCCGCGTGTCACTCTGTGGTCACCACGTGGCCTGCATTGAATACGAAATGGATCCTTCTTCAAATATACGTACTAAGGTCAAAATGTTTCCGATTTTCGATTAAAATAAATTGGAAATTAGATAAGATTATCAATAGAAATTTATTTATTTATTTATTTATGGTTGGTACACAAACAAAGCATCCAATATACAGTAGTGATAAGTAATAAAATATATATTAAAAAAGATTAGATGCCTCAGTTAGGTGCACACCAAGAACATCACATTGGAAGTTCAACTATCTTGTACCACCCTTCGGTGTAAAGAACCGTCAGGCAAAACAAGACATTTTTAGATATGGAGACATACAAATTCAGTTAAACAAAGCTATAGCAAAGGACAAAGAACAAATATACCAATCAGGTATAATAAAACAATAGCACGAGACAAAGAATAAAACAAACAAAGAAATCAAAGTATGATAAAAAAATAAATACCTATACAAATCATAAATAAATAAAATATATCCAAAATAAAATTAAAACTTTTTTTTGTGTATAGCCCTAAGGAAGCTCGCTACAGAGTGAAACCGGTTGGCTCTGCTTACTCAAATAAAGTGGTTTATACTTAGTGAAAAGGTGTTTTATTTTATTTCTAAATTTGTCAATACTGCGATGAGAGGATGAAGTTGGGAGAAATGGGGCGATATTGTAACGAGTGTCATATTCGAAGGTCAAAGCGGAGGACAGGAGGAGTTGGAGACGCAGAAAAAGGGAGGCTAAGGCTCGTTATGGGCTGTAGGGCCATCGAAAAAGAAGAAGAAGCAACGATTGCAGTATATAATGGAGTTTTAGTGTCAACCCCTATGTATAAAAGTTAAGCTTGGAGCTGGAAAAGAAGGATAGATAAGAATATATGATAGAATACCGAACGACGAAGTAAAGATGTAATGTAGTGCAGAGGATTGCGTAATAATTCAAATTAAAAAAGGTCACTGAGATGGTTTGGATATATGAAACGAATGAACGAGAAAATAATGGTTAAAATGTTGTATACAAGCATTGTGAGTGGAAAAAGAAAGAGTGTGCGTGGAAAGCATGGCATGACCAAATTAATAAAATGATAAAAGGCGGCCACATTCGAAGGAAATGTATGAATGTAGAGGAAGTTCGAGAATATATCAGAAAAGAACAGTATAGCCGTCCATCCTCACTGCCTACTCCTCCGGGAAAATGCATCGTTTGTTACTTAGATAGTATTTTTAATGATATCATAGTTTATCTAAGTATATTTTTACTTTCAATTAAACGTCATAAGATTAAAATATTATTGTCATTTTTTATATTAAATCACAGAATATAGAAGAAAAATCGTAATACTTTTTACTTTCTTATAAACAAAGTAATATAATATTACGTCCTTACATATGAAATTGGCGTTTTGCCGTACTGGCAACTTTAATCTCAAATATCTTCTCTTTGGTTAAGAATTCCAAATTCAAATTTATACAGCTATTTACTCAAGTATTTGTGTTTCGAAAATTATAATTCATTTGTTTTTTCCTCAATTGTTTTTTTTCTTGGGTCACTCAATTTACAAAATGGAAAACTTGAAATATCGCGTTATTTACGAGTACGAGTTCCACCGTGGCACCAGTGCTGCAGAAACGGCTCGAAGGATTAATGATGTGTATGGCGACGGTGCCGCAAAAGAAAACACAGTGCGTTTTTGGTTCCAACGTTTTCGTTCTGGAAATTTCGACCTGCAGAACAAGCCCAGTGGACGGCCGGAGACCAAAGTTGATAATGAAGAATTGAAGGCTATTTGTGGAAGCGGATCCATCGCAAACCACGTCCGAGTTAGCTACAAGCTGCGGTGTTAGTGATAAAACTGTTTCAAATTGGGAAGGTGAAAAAGCTTGCAAGGTGGGTACCTCACGAATTGAGTGAAGCAAATCAACAAACACGCGTTGACTGCTGCGTTGCATTATTCAACCGGCACAATAATGAAGGGATTTTGAATCGAATCATTACCTGTGATGAAAAGTGGATCCTGTATGATAATCGGAAGCGCTCATCGCAATGGCTGAACCCTGCCGAACCAGCCAAACCATGCCCCAAGCGAAAATTGACTCCAAAAAAGTTACTTGTGAGCGTTTGGTGGACTAGTGCTGGTGTCGTTCACTACAGCTTTCTTAAATCTGGCCAGACGATTACGGCAGATGCCTATTGTCAGCAACTGCAAACCATGATGGAAAAGCTAGCTGCTAAACAACCGAGGCTGGTTAATCGCTCTAGGCCACTGCTGCTTCATGATAACGCTAGACCACACACTGCACAACAGACGGCTACCAAATAAGAAGAGCTTCAATTGGAATGTCTAAGACATCCACCGTACTCTCCGGACCTTGCCCCAACAGATTACTATTTTTTTCGAAATTTGGATAACTTCTTGCAAGGGAAAAAATTCAACTCCGATGGGGCAGTCCAAACCGACTTCAAAGATTTTATTGATTCCCGTCCGAATGGTTTTTTTTAGTAAAGGGATCGATGAACTACCTATGAGATGGCAAAAGTGCATAGATAGCAATGGTACATACTTTGATTAAATAAATATATTATATTAAAAAAAAATCAACTTCATGTTCCTCCCATACAAAACGCCAATTCCATATGTAAGGACCTAATAATAAGGCCAAAACAATGAGCTTTTAACACCGTTTAAAATGCACTTTACGCTGGAAGAAACAATAAAAATGAAAATTTTATTTAAGAGAGAAATAGTTTGTTCACAATGAGACAATAAAAAAACAGTACAATAAATAATAGTGTGTGGCAATTCAGGCAGGTAACAATGCAGGCAACCATAATGCGGTCATTATACTCCGTTTCCCAGGAAGCGCGATATTTGAACAATAGTTCCCGAGTCCCAAGAGCCGAGACCTGCACCCAGTATGCAAGTTCGGCTGCGGCTGAGAAGTTTGTATTGCTCCTTCGTGCTCATTTGCTAATAATGATACTTAGTCCCGAGTCCTCGGGTGGCGGTAAGCTTCTTGCGAACTTTTGTATTCTAAGAAAAACCGGCAAAGTTATTCTGTTGACTACATTAAGCGGCTTTCTAACTTCTTTAAGTGTACTCGGATTGAGGACATTAACGCGGAAAGTCGTAACTTATTACTAGAGAGTCAGATTACGGGGCTGTAAGTACAACGTAACAAATAATTGTTAGTTTTACGTGTTTTTCTTTAGATCGGGCTGTAACATGGATTTAAGAATATAACAATAATATTGCTGTATTGATATTTATGGTTTAATTAAATTCATTTATTTAGATAAAAAAAATAAACTTTTATATAATAATACAACACTGCATGTTTTTATTTATTAATGGTAACATACATCGATTGAAATAACATTAGCACGTTGTACGTGGTAAAAGTTTTAATGCATTATCAATTAATAATGTAACAAGATCATGGGAAACTCGAAAATTAATTAAAATTTAATGATTATTCTCTGCTAAAAATGTTATAACTTGTATATTCGTATTTTTAATATACTGTTTATTTGTTTGTCTTTTTACTTGGTGAGTTTTTATCAAATGATATTAGATAATGCCTTAGCAAAGGGAACATGTCGTTCCCATAAAATAAAATATAACTTCTAAAAAGCGGACGTATTAGTTTGTTTGGGAAATAAAAGTTTATTGTGTCAAAACATGATTGAGTTTTATTTATTTCAAAATAGCAACTAACGCATCTGTTCGCAATACTATACGTACCTATATCTTATGTAAGTAATATTTATTTTTTGTAAAGAAGAAAACTTGTAATTTCTTGTGAATGTTTATTTTTAATCATTGGGGTGTTGAAATCCTAATTGAAGTATTTTTATATTTAAGTTACTATATTAAAAACAATAATGCAAAAATGAAGGTTTCAATTCAAATTAAAACTTAAACTTTGAGTTTATATAATATTTTCCATCTTGCTAGCATTACAAGATGCTCGCGCGCAGTGTATTTAAAGTAAAAACAACTGAAAAAACTTCGTATTTCATTCAATAGAGATTTTATTACGAAATTAATAACGACACTGCTATGAAATGAAATATATATTAATTAATGTAAAAAAGGTTATATTTGTAAGGATTAATTGTATTTCAATAGAGACGAAGATGTAAATTGTTTTTTTTTTTAACAGAATGTGGTAGTCGAGGCGTTTATAGGACTTATGACCTGCCATTGGTTGGTTGTCATTGGTTGTGGAGAATGTTCAACAACATTCTCCATTCCGCCCTTCTTACGACCACCACGTCTGACAAATTTTTGAAAGATGTACATATGCTACTTATGTTAAGAACATTTCACATTTTAAAAGTCAATCTACACTATCCTTAAAAATGATTAACCCACAATGGGTAAAATCCAGTATTTCTCTACAAGTATTTGTATACATTCAAAAAATAAAAAGGTTATATTTGCGTTAAAAATTGTATTAATCTCCGATATTTTTCCATAAAATTATAGATGAAAGAACCATAAACAACAGAATGGAACCAAAATTGACATTTATTAGTAATCCAAGCTATGTTTAAATGTTGTTGTATTCAAACAAAAGAAGCGATTCGCTTCACGACGTTTATTAAAATTTTGGCGGTAAAAGGACGTTACTGGAAGCGATGTACGATGTTGTTATTACAATTGCCTCTCCATTAGATAAATCATTTCACAGGAAACCATGAATCTGCGGGTATAGAAACTGGATATATGTATACGCAAAATGTATGATGTGAAAATATAATATCCAAGGAAAATTTCTAGCCAAGTTCTTCTTTGAATACGGAATACTTGTTACATATTCAACTTAACAAAAATTCATAAAGATTTCATTTATAAATGGTTTATACATATTTTGTGTATAGTATATCGCGTAGTTTTTTGCAAGTATTCTATGTCGTGTAGTTTACACGCTTTTGGCGAATGTATGTGGTAACTCATTTGAATTTTTTTATTACCAGGTGCACTATGTATAAGATTTTATCTTGAACACTGTTTGGGATCTTGCTGCAAATTCGAGTAAATGTATATTTCATATATGCAGCCTTAAGTATGTATCAGGATATGGAGGTGAATGGCAGACAAAACAATAATGAAACGAGAAAGAACAGTTAGAAAGAAAATTTAACTATGTCCTTTCAACGAATATAAAGACAGGATGTAAGAAAAATGGTTAAAAAGTTGTATGCTTGTGAATTTATCTTTTTTTTGTAACATATTTTTGAATCTCTTGTGTATTTTTCTTGCTGTATGTACGGCGAGACATGGAGGGAGAGTAGTGTGGCTTAAATGTGGTCTGGGTCTCCCATGGTTGCAAATATATACATATATTTTTTCTTAACGTAAGTCCTGCACGGACGGGTTTGGGCCAATGTAGTGCATGAGTGAAGCGAAGGTAGCCCTCTATGACTCGGTCATATAATAAAAAATTTAAATAAAGTAGTATGCAAGCACTATGAATGAAAATGAATGTAAAAATCAGCCATATTAAATATTGCAACTTCGGTAAGTCAAGGGCATAATTGTTAAAAATTCTCAAAATGAGTTAAGTATGCCAATGTATTTTAAAAAAAAGCCCTTTATCTGGAGGAACAAAGCCGCTCATTAAGTTCAGACTCATTTTGCCAGAGGGCGTGTATGAATGTATGATCAATATAGTCAGAAACACGAAATTTTTCTTCAAAAATCTTAAAATGTCTCTAATGAAAAATTACAAAACGTGCAATTGTGCCTTTGTCTTACCGAAGGTACGATAAATTAACCACCCTACGTATTTGAACGTACGTTATACGTTCACTTTAACTGTACCATTCCCCGCTATCCTGTATCACGTACGCGCTTGAGAAAAAGTAATGTACCTAAAATGTACAAACTGTTAGAGATACGCGCGTGTGCCAACAACCTTGAGTACAAGTCTTCACAAATATGATAGTTTAACAAGGAGTAGGCGAAGTGTGCGGTCGAGTCTTTGACGTTTTGTAATTTACCTGAATAAAATTAATATACAATTAAATTTAATTAATTAAAACCTGCTTTTTTTACACGTTTCTCGGAAAATTACCCGAAGGTAGGGCGGTCAAATATCGACGAGCGTGTGTGTCGCGATGTATGAATATAGAGGAATAAGAAAAATGTATCAAGAAAGAATAACGCGTCGATCCAATTCTTCTGTTCATCCCAGTGGCAAAATTAGAAAATAAAGTTAATTATTAAATAATCCTTTTAAATAGACTTGGCCTTCCTCGACGTCTTTTCCCATTCATATGTTTAACCAATCTTCCTTCATCCATTCGTTACATATATCCAAACCATCTAAGTGACCCTTTTTTAATTTTATTTATCACGCATTCATCCGCCTTACATTCCTTTCGTACTTCATCATTAGATATTCTATCATACATAGTTTATCCGCACATTCTTCTTAGTGACCTTATTTCTACTTCATTTATCTTACTTTCATCCTTCTTCTGCCAACTGCAAGTTTCACTTCCATACATAAGGGTCAGGACTAGACTAGCCAATTATTTATGTTTAGTAAAACATACGTACTAAATTGAAAGGTACATAAAGGGGGTAAAAAAGGGGATGGATTGTTCTTAAACTTTTTAGTATTTCTTTTCTTTTATACTATGTGCCTACTATGTTACTTAAGATATAATATGTTTGTTATTCTCTCATACTGCTGTTTATTTACATTTATGATGTGTTTTTCCCTTAGGTGATAATGTGTTTGTCTCTCTTTTATACTACTGTTTATATACCTTTATAATGTGCTCTTTCCCTTAAGCTATAATATGTTTGTATTATTTTTATAAATTCAATGTAATACATTTTATTAATCCAATGTAACAATTTTTGGGATCTCAAAAATGAGTGTTCACAACACTCACGAGACTCCTATACAAAATAAAAAGATTTTTTTTTTTTAAATATCAGCCATAAGACGAATCACCTAATGTCTGTATAAGGTATTTTTGATAATACCCTAGATATAGTGAAATGTACGGATGTATAAATTATGTCCGTCTGGCAGGCTATTACGTCACCCACGATCAGTGATCACTGCTTGCATATTGGATTAGTGCACGGCCACTGACGTCACGGCCGCGGGGCTAGGAACATGCTCCGATAACAGGATTACCTGCGATACCAGCCCCAACCCGCCTGGAGCAATTAGCGGGTGATGACATCAAGTTAAAGGATCACCTGAAAAACGCGTAATTCAGGTACTGAGAAAAACTTCAATTATTAAAAATAAACAAACTAACAATATTGCCGTCTCCCCGAAGGAGTAGGTACGTAGAAATAATGGATCGCCACACTATTCTTTACTAGCATACATCTCTCGCTTCCACAACATTCATACACGTGTCGTGTACGCATTTCTGCGACTTCTCATGTGGCGGACGTTTAATATTTGATTGATTTGATCGTGCCATGTTTTCCTTATTCTTCCTTTATTTCCAGTTCCGTTTATGTCATTTACACACACTATTTATCATTATTTCTCCATGCATTCATTCAATGTGTCGAAACCATCTTTATGACCTTTTCATTATTTTTTTCATAACGTTACATTTTCATTATATAACATATTTTTTTCATTACATTCGTACTACATTCACTTCTTATATTTCCATTTGATAATCTATCATATAAAAATTAGAACACATTTGTCTAAGAGATCTCATTACAACTGCATTTGTTTTACTTTTATCTGTCTAATTCTATCTATTTTCTAGAAGTTTTATAATAATTTTTAGAGTGACATTTTTCGACTTGCCAAATCATTATGAAATGTTTCTTTAGAAAGGCAAATGGGGTCACTCCCATAAATATATTAAAACTTCTAGAAAACGTACATTTTCAAAAATATTATAATACATTAAATGGATTAATTTTGAAAACCTGTTGTACATCAAATATAACTTCTTTATTCATTAATAATGAACTAGTTTTGATCGTGTATCATAGCGACAGAATATTATGTTAAGATATATTAAAAGTCAATTATAAACTATGTGTTTTTTAATCATATAATAAAACAATTTCGGTTATTGTTATTTATTCTTATTGAAGTAGTAAATGGTTGATAAAACATTCAATTTTTCAATACGGTAAAAGCTAAAATGAAAAAAAGAGAGTCCATTACTTCACTATCGGACATCGATATTGTTCCTTTTTAAAGAAGATACCATGGTTTTACTATGCTGACTGTATAAAACAAGCTATTTGAGAATGCGGTGAGCGATTTCCGAGTATTTTATCCACCGGACTATTTCCAAAATGAATACAACTCACACGAAATATCTTCCCTTCATTGCAGGAGGAAATAAATGATATTGCAAATGGCATGAAAACCACGCAATTAGGTGGAATGTGCGAGCGAAATCCGTCAATTTCTCACGGTACAAAAAAACATAAATTTCGGGGAACCGTTTTGCGGTGTGGGTTCCGCTATTTATTTTTACTGCCAGAGCGCTTTTACCTTTTTGCGATCATTTTCTGACAATTTTCATCCTGTTCGCTGGTCGTAAAACGTGTTGAATATCATAATAAGGACACGTCTTGTGTACAACCTTTTAATTTGATGGAATAACAATGTCTGTTTTTTTACCAGCGCTCATAAAAGCTTTGAAGGAACTCTCTTTACAACAACAAAACATCACGCCGTTTCTCTGGAGGGATAGGCAGAGACAATGGGCCACCACACTACTCGATTCTGAAACACTCTTTAACTTCCTTCATATTCGTACAACGCACGTCGATTTTATACCAGTTTAACCTCTATTTTTTTCTTTAAGATTCGCCTTTTTAAACAAAGAACAAATGATCACTTATTTTACACAGCTTAAGTCCGCGCTGTGCCAGCGGACGGCCTGCGTGGCGTCGGACCCTCCTATATTCCTGTGGTTTATCATTCTTTTTATCTTTTATATAATGTTCCTTAAATGTTCATGTGTTAAATATTATGTTTATTTATTCAATAAAGTTCAGCGGAGCATAGAAGTAGGATGGAGTAGTATAAATGTGGTCTGGCACCCCCTTGTTGTTGCCGTCTTTAAATGTAAGTCTTGGATGGACCGGGGACAGGCCCAGGGAGTGTACGAGCGAGGCTGACAAAAAGGCGCCGCTACGCCCTATAATAGCCTCGGGTATGTGGCGGGAACTTCTATGTTCCTTTAAAAAAATTAAAAAAACGCACTTCGATTCTTTCGACGTCTAAATTGGTTTTCTTCGTTCTCACAAGACTCGTACTGTATTCACATCTTTAACATATAATAATTATTCTAGAAGCAATAAATATTTCTTTGTTGTTTACAAAATTTATTTTCACATTTATAAAGCTTTAAGTTTATCATATTTTCGTGTTTCTTGTGTTTGTTAATATAAAAAGAAATCTATGCTATATAAAGTGAGCAGTTTTTCAGTATGTATATTTTGCTCCGGCAGTTATTGTCCTGAATATAAAGTAGCTCTAGAGAGGCTGTGACTCTTAAATCTTTGTCCGCGATATTTATGTTTCCGTCGATAGATGGGGTCATGTGGGGGCCACGGGCCAGTGGAGAAATGGTGCAGCAATAAAAACAGTTTCTTTCCAATTTGCAAACGCAAATCAATACAATACACTATTCACAATTGCGTCGCAAAATATTCACATTGTTTCAACTCTCGCTGTCGGGAGAAATAAACCATCAAACCACCAAATAAACCGTTTAAATCATATAGGTAAATTTATCAAAGAATATTTTATGCATATACACACCGTTATTATATATAAATTAAGATATTGTGATATGCAAGAATCAAATCAGTTTATTTTCTCAAAAGATATTACAAACAACAATTATATTATAGTTTAAGGCATCTATTGAGAACAGGAAAAACATAAAAAAATATATGATAACAGGAACGCATGAGAGATGGTTCGACATTAGGAATACAAGATACTCTCCAAAGTCAAGAGTTGTCTTCTGAACGTACTTTCACGAATATGAAAGACGTCGATCTCTGACGTGCGATCATGTTCAGCAGTTTGATTGCTCTCCCCACCGGCATCACCAGAGGCAGGTTTGTTCTGCATGCTGGGAGATAAAACAGTATCTGCTGACGCCAAACTGCCATTGCCCCAAAAATACCAAAAATATAATAGGTATAATAAAAGAGTGGTCGATTAAGTCTGTCTTTTTTTCCGATGATTTTACACCTTTACCATCGGTTTATATCGTTCTCCCGATGATGAAGGTGTAAAACCTTCGAAACGCGTCGAGCTAAACGAACTCGAATGTCTAAAAAACGGTGTTTTATTCATGAAAAATTCGTCATTACGGAATTCTACAGTGTTAACACACCTTAAGTTTATCAGAAATTAAAAAAGTATTTTAATTTTGTATTATTTAATGTAACTTATTACTGGTATATAAAATAATATATTTTTTTAATATTTATATTACATAAATATGGCATATCTAATTGCTATGAGTATTATATTTATTGTAGTTTTTGGAGGCAAAATATTCTCAACATTATTTCAAATATGAATTATTGTGGAAATCGCATGTTTTATGTGAGTAATGTGTTTCGCCATGCGATAATATTATATGATCGAGATTCAACATAGCTATTTTAATATTATGAATTAAAGAACAAGATTGTATTCTTCAATATTCAATGATTGGTACAATATTGTTTAAATCGTCCATTTTCTAGATCAAATGTTAGTAGATGCTGTTCTAGCAAGGCGAAACATGTCACTCCCCTAAACTATAATAAAACTTCTAGAAAACGAACTCTTTCACCATAATTCAAACAAAATTAACACTGAGGATTTAAATCAACGTTATAAGAATTTATTACACAATTTCTAATGCGAGCAGAAAATATCTCATTATTGTAAATCTGGTCGTGTCCTACTATCTCAAGTCCCTTGGACTAAACCTAACTAAAGCTAAACTTTCTGTTCCCTAGACCACTATGAAATATTAAGTATAAGGTGAGGAGTTTTACATTATTATTAAAAAAAAAATACATCACATGTTGAACTTGATATTTAAATGACAAATTTAAAAAAAAAATCATTACCTTCTGATGATAGGAACATGTATTTTCTGACGTTAAGATTAGTAATCCTTGAAACAAAATGTTCGACTTCTGATAGTACAAAAAACCTAGATTAGATTTTGTACATTACTCCAGTCCTCTTTAAAAACACGCTCGCTTAAAGTTTGAAATATAAATAAATATACAGTAAATTTTCTACCACGGCTCTTTCTCAAAGAGCCATGTTAGGAATAAGTCTAAGAGACAGAGTCAGAAACGATTCAGTGAGAGAAAAAACTGACATCATCCACCAGTTGGCGACTCTTAAATGGCAATGGACAGGTCTCGAAGCCAGAAACTGAGATGAAAATGGACAAGAAGACTACTGAATTGGCAAGGAGAAGTGCAGGGCGACTGCAACTACGGAGGAAGAATGATCTGAACAGACATGTCGGAATAACTTGGATGCAGTCTGCACAGGACAGAGTGACATGTAAGCAAATGGAGGAGGCATTTGTCCAAGAGTGGACGGGAATAGGCTAAGGAAGAAGAAGAAGGAAGAACTTTTCTACATATAATAATAAACAAAACACACTGTAGCAAAACTTCTCATGAATGAGAAATGAACTTTTCTATCGAAACAATATTCTAAGAAGGACGCATTAGGAGGGAGAATTAATTACTGTCAGATCGGTCCACGACAATCATTCTTTCGTTTTGAATGATCGCTTTTCAAAATAACATGAGGGTTTCTGAATGCTATTCATCAACTTCAAAAATATTATTTGTACTCCATTGAAGTCGTAGAATTTTAAACTTGTTTACAACTTTATTCTGTGAATTTATAAATTACCTATAGAAATCTAAAAACAATCTACACGATACAATACAATTGAAATTCCGAAATAAAAATGAATTTTAGGTGAATACGAAACGAGAAAAATCATTCCAACATCGACAAATTATCTTCTGTGATTTCTGAGGCGTAACTTATATATTTTTTTCCATTTCAAAGAAATAAAACATTTATTTATTTATATATTTTCATCTATCAGGTTAGTGAAAGTACGATCAGAAGATAAATACTCTTGATATTAGAGAGTATCTTGTATTTCTACGGTCGAACTATTTGTATTTCTACGGTGTTCTTGTATTTCTACGGTGTTCAGGTATTTTCTTCGTCAGCTTGTCTCTATCCATTGCTGGACGTAAGCCTCTCCACCCCCACGCCATTTATGTCGGTCTCTCGCCAGTGTTTTCCAGACTCTTCCCGCCGTCTGCACAATATTATCGTTCCACCTGTTGCTGTCTCCCGACACTTCTCCGGCCCAAACCTTCAGTTAGCCTCTGGCTCAATCTTCAGCCAGCCCACTGCCACTTCATCATCGCAATGTGTATCTCTACATCGGTGACCCTGGTGCGTCTTCTAATCTCCACGTTGGGGTTATATGGTCTCTAAGCGAGATACCCAACATGGATCTTTCCATGGCCATTTGTGCAACTTTGATTTTGTGCATTGCTTCTTTAGTTAACGTTCATGTCTCGCATCCATTGGTCATCACAGGTAACACACACTGGTCCAGCACTTTTGTTTTTGAATTTTGTGCCGAGTTGAAGATGTTGCCCAGCCTTCCGAATGCAGACCAACTGAGCTGTATTCTCCTATCAATCTCCTTGACTTGACCCCTGATATTTTACCTGTTCTCAAATAGATGCCTTAAACTATTAACATGTTTGTAATGTCTTTTGAGAGAAAAACTAATTTGAATTTGAATATTCTTCTTCTTTCTAAGCTATCTCCCCACTGTTAGATGTAAGCTTTTTCTAACGTTCTCAATTTTTCTCCGATTCCTTGGTTTAGTTTCAAGGTTTTTGAATTTTGAACACTACGTTTGCCAGACGTATTGACGGTTGTGGTTTTTATTTCGTAAAACTCCATTTTATAACTAACTAACTAACTAGCCATCACGCCGTTTCCCGGAGGTGAAGGCAGATGGATCGCCATATCGTTCTATAATCTAAACGCGATTGTCTTGGTGAATGTTGTGTTCAGAACCCAGTATTAATAATTGTAAAATATTTGAAGAAGTTCAATAATTTCATTGAAATAATTATATTTCCATTCCTTAAATAATGAATGTTGTCATTTGAAATTTCGTGGTAGAAGTTCATTGTCAATAATGAAAAAATACATATGTATTTTTTTTTTAAATCCTCATAATTTTTATATTTAGTCAAAATTCACTAATGTTTGTGTCTTCGTGTTTGCGTCGGTTTCGACAGCTCGCTGCCTTCTTCTGGGACCTTCAGACCAGAAGATAGCAGCGAGCTGCCAAAACCGGTCTAAGACACAAACAACAGTGGATTTTAACTAAATGTACATTTTAAGAAGATGTTTTACAATTTTTTTTTCCATTCTTATAAGCATAATGTAACACATTGGTCACGTAATGAGAGGAGAAAAACACCAACTCTTGGAATCAATTCGGGGAAAAATACCAGGTCGGAGAAGAATCTCTTAGCTGCACAATTTAATACAATGTTTCAGAAGTATGTAGAATCACATCGCTTTTTAGGACCACAATCAACAAGGTGGAAATAGCCCTGATGATCGCCAACCTTCGCAAAGGAGACACCACTTAGAGAATAAAAGTTTTTACGTTTGTCTCGCATAATTAATTTCGTCTACCTCAACGGCCCATCTGCAGAAAAGATGGGCCGACGAGTTAGCCTCAATAACTAGTAATTAATGGATGAGAAATGCAAGGGACAGGAAGGCGTACTAAGTTTGGAAAAGGAATCTACCCAGTATTGGATAGATCGATGCCGAGGATCATCAAAATGAGATGACACAGCAAAAAATAAATTTTGAAAACTTAATTGTTACAAGTCAACAATATAAGTAAAATTTAAACATTATTAGAAAAAATTGTAAGTAATTACCTAAACCCCAATAATAACAAGCATAAACGTTCCAAAATAAATCTTTGTAACATCTGTCAGATCATGTTAACAATTTTATAATATTTTTTAAATGTATCTTTACTAAAGAAGGACTGTTTGTCCGAAACATGTCTATGTAATTTTATTTTTTAATATATGTGTTGTATATATAAAGTATATAAAAAAGAAAAAGAGAAATAAACCATCATGACAACACAAAGTATGGCGTATATATAGAAGAAAATTTGATATGATTAAATATTATTTTTCATTGGAAATTTTAAAAACATAACATGGGTACATTTGAACGATGAATCATTCGTATTAAAATGGAAGCTTTTAAATAAATCTTCTCAGATACATTTCCTCCAGCACCTCTGTTTCGTTAAATGTGTTATTACCCCATTAAAAGCTAAATGCTCTATTCAGCAATGTTCATCCCCCGCTCTTAATGTCGATAGCGTCTCACCCCCTAGTAAGACTGCAAGGGTTGAGGGAAGGTTGCGTTGGACATCTTAACCGTTGTCCCCGCCCCGAAGGCGTCATTTGTATCGGAATTATGCGGCATCCATCATTCCCTACACCGGAAGTGACAACCCTGCTCGGGGAAGGCGGCAAAAAATGAAAATATCGCGCAATAATTCCTTCTTCTAATAGTGCAAAGTGGCTATATCCAGCATAACCTTAAGGGATAAGACCATTTGCTTATATAGTTATTTTAAATGTAAATTTCTCTAAGGGGTTACTCCACCCTGACGCTGGAAAAATTGGCTTTAAAAAATATTATAAAATAAACTTTTATTTTTGACTCGGCCATTAAAAATATGAATAACTCTTTATTTCACGTATATATATAACAACAACAACAAACCATCTCGTCGTTTCCCAGCAGGGGTAGACAGAGAGAATGGACCGCCACACTATGCTATCCTGACATACCTCTCTAGCTTCCTCCACATCATACAGCGAGTCATACACGCACGTCGATTCCTCCGGCTTCTGACATGACCAACCATTAAAATTTTATTAATTTGGTCATGCTATGTTTTCCTCGGTTAAAGTATAATTTATTAACCATTCTTTCTTCACCCATGCGCTCCATTTGTCGGAACCAACGCAGCAATCCTTTCATAATTTTGTTCATAACACCTTTTTTTGCTCTACATTCCTTTCTAATATCAGCATTTAAGATTTTGTCGTACGTTAGGAACCTCATCTCTACCGCATTTATTCTGCTCTCATCTTTCTTCTGCCAGATCCATGGGACCAGAACTCCATTGTGTATACATAACATAGATTTATAAACAATTTCCAATATTGAAAAAAAATAACAATAAAAATGGCGGAGATATGAGTCGCTCGGTGGGACCCTCTTTTTAAAATCTTTGCTGACGGTGTACAATATGAAATATGGTAGTCTTTTTCCCGATACAATAATACTAGCACTACTGGCATTCTATCAAAATATCACGAGTCTTTAAAAAAAATTACCAATTTAAGGGTTATAAAGAACATTAAGAAAAGATTAACGAATGTCGTTAAATATTCTTTTTTGACATAAAATGTTTATTTTATATCAAAAAAGTTCTGCATAATGTAATGAAGCATATACAAGACAATACGATCATTTAAAAAATTATACATTAAAAAAATAAAGATACACTACTAACACGTTCACAAACTCAGTTGTATAAGATCAGGTCAATATTTGACCCCATCTCTGTTTTTTGCGGCCTACGTTTGCTATTCACTTCAGCCGACCCTGCTGGGATATTGGTTCAGCAGGGACGTACTCAGCAAGCACTTGACCTAAAAAACTCAAACTATAATAACACTTGTAACAAAATCTTTGTAAACATTCCGTTATTGAAAATTTTAAAATTAAAGTTCTAAAAAAGGCAATTTCACTCGATACGGTCGTCGTTACGGACCATATTCCTTTTTTAAACTTTTCGATTTTGGAATTGTATTCGTAATATTTTTTAAAAGAATATTAGAATGTAATATATGACATATTTGGAAAAAAGTCATAAAGTAAGTATCTCAAAAATCTATTTTGTCTAGCTGGTCACATGACTTTCAATTCTGAGACTATTACTTCCAATTGTATTATTTATTGTTTCTTGAAAAATGATATTAAACTCCATATTAAATAATTAATAGAAATAAAAACTTCAGTTTTCTAGAAGGTTTTTTTTTATATTATATGGGAATGACATGTTTCGCATACAATTGTATTTGTTTAATTCATGTATTATGTTTGCACTCGAATATAGTAAAAGCGAAACATTGTCGGATCCGCTAGTAGAACATTAATCTCGAAAATTAATAAAGTGATATAAAAAAATAGAGAAGAGTTAATAAGCAAACATAAAATTATAATTGTATGCTTGTATACTTTTTTTGTTTTGTTGAATCGCACTTTACATCATTACAGCGCGAGCCAAATCGACCTAACGGGTATAATAATCATTTTGATTCTTATGACATGTGATAGGTAGTTAATTCATCGCCATTTGATCACGTAAATTCTACACCATCTCAGATCACGCGAATTCTACACCAGACCAAAGACAGTGTGTCAATTACACTGACATCGTCAGGAATCGATTTCGGGATCCTTGGTGTGGCAGTCACAGCACCTGCCACGAAAGTCGTCTTACTCGTACTTACTCACATACAGTTTAATTCATCTCATTGACTATAGTCGAACATCTTTTGAATTTTACACTCCCTTTTAGGCCAATGTATTGTCTATGTAACGCTTTCTGGGTATGCTGAGTGCTTGACAACGAGAGCTTCTACGAGCAGAGGATTCATTATAAGTCTTGTTAAGCTTTTTTAGTATATGTCGCCAATCCAAACATAGCGACCTGTAATCAGATTGCTATCTAAACGGTTTCAGGATCAATGTGTGAAGATAGTATTTATTTTCTAAGTAGAATAATATTCAAATTCAAATATAGAATAATAATATGAATACTTAATAGTACACTGAATAACGAATACTGAGTAGGTTGTCATTGTTAAATTTATAAATAAAATTGTTATGAATATTATTTAACGGAAGCGCCATTGAATGATGAAAAGAGGGTTTGTGTTTAAAATCTTTTGTGTAAAATGTGTACCTTTAAACATCTAACATGTTATGTTATTTGTTATTTATCAACGCAAGATAAAAGGAATTATTATAATCTCGTTTGTTAATTTGTCAAAATCCTTTGATATTGACGTCAAAACAAATAAGAAACAATGAAAACCTGTTGTTTTCTCTTATCAAAGAACAATGTTCGTTTTTTCTTCAATATATTATACGTGTGTGTAATTGAAAGCTTAACAAATTATGGCATTCTTTGTATTATGTACGTAAATACTTTTTGTAACATAAAATTAACATTTAAATAAAACTTTAAATATATTTTGGTTTATTTAAAGTCAATAAAGTCATAAAAATTATATTTGTAAAGCTATTAAGAAAAAATAAAACTAATTACTGTTAAAATTTATAACACTGTTATAATATCACAATTTCATTTTATTCACTGAGAGTGTCGCGACAGCTGTTACGCCAACCGATGTTGGCATCATCAGATATACAATAAAACATAATAAATAGATAAATAAAATAAACATAATAAATTGATTGTTGATGATGCCAACATCGGTTGGCGAAAAAGCTGTCGCGGCACTCTCAGTGAAAAAAAGGGGATTGTGATATTATAACAGTGTTATAAATTTTAACAGTTGTTGAAATATCATAGTGTTTCGGCCAAAACAATCGACTATTTACCTGAAGTTTATTTTAACACCTGATGATGCCAACATCGGTTGGCAAAATAGCTGTCACGATACTCCCAGTGATTAAAAATAAATTGTGATATTATAACAGTGTTTTAGATTTTAACAGTAATAATATTGAAGTATCATAGTGTTTCGGTCAAAACAATTGACAATTTAAGATATAACTTGTTAATCTTGTATTAAAAAATATGCAGATGGACTTAATTTATATTGAAGCCCTAAAGGAGTAATCATTATCCTTAAGGAGACACGCCACTCTGATAATAATAAAAAAACGTTTTATTATATAATGACTTTAAGTTCAAAGAATAAAAAAAATATTTTCGTAATCGTAAAATAATGAGATAATAAATAATAATAAATTGGATAATTTATAGAGCGCCATTTTTATGAATTACTCATCTCAAGGGCGCCAGTGATCATTTTCAATGGTCTTGCCAAAGCACACCGATGTGCGCTTCTGGCGCTTTGAGATAAAAGCAAATCGATGGAGTTCTAGGAAGTTAAAAGTGATCGTATATACGAGTATATATTTACAGCAAAATGTTTAAGTGCACACACATACATAAGCTCGGTTCGTAAAAATGAGATAATAAGTCAAATGTTTTGTCAAGCGCACCAATAAGCATGCGAGAACCATGATTTAATGAAGAGCATTTGGCAACATCGTAACACAAACTAATAAAAGATGAAATGCTAGAAAACGACAAAAATCCACCGAAAAAAAAAAAAATCTTGCTGTTACTAACTAACTCACTAACCATCATGCCGTATCTTCGAAGGGGTAGGCAGAAAGAATGGTCTGCCAAACTTTTCTTTCCTGACATATTTCCTTCGATTCCTCAACATTCATACATCGCGTCATGCACGCGCGTTGATTTCTCTGACTCCTCACGTGGACGACATTCAATATTTGATTTATTTGATCGTGCCACGTTTTCCTCGGTCTTCCACTATTTCTAGTTCCATTTACATCGTTAACGTATTCTTTATTTACCATTCTTTCTTCACTCATTCTTACCATGTATCTAAACCATCTGAGTAATCCTTTTATTATTTTGTTCATAACACCATCATTCGCACCGCATTCACTTCTTATATTTTCATTCGACACTCTATCATACACAAAGTATCTACACATTCGTCTAAGAGATCTCATTTCTACTGCATTTATTCTACTTTCATCCTTCTTTTGCCAGTTCCATGCTTCTTGTTGTTTATAGCAAAATATAAAAATATATACTTATAACTAGTTATTCACACAATTACACCATTTGGGAAAACATTAAATAAAAAAACATGCACAATTTTTAAAAGAAGGGTAAATATGATCAATGCCGAATTATTAAAAGCACAAAGCTTCCAATTCAACTATAAGTGAGAAAGCTGTCCTCGATATTATAGAGAATCTTGCAGCATGTACTTTCGACGATGGAATAGCAATTACTATGGAAATGATGGTGGTTTAAGGCATAACTATACGATTGAACTTTATCTTCTGCAGTCAGGCAGATGATCGCCGCATCGAATTATCCCAACGTTTTTTGAATAAATCCATTAAAAAAACAATCAGTTTATTTAAATAAGTTGGATATGATAAAGAGAAGCGAAATGTCAATATAAAAATCAATTTCATTATGTAGAAATTGCAAGGAAGAATTCAATTTTTAACAAAAGAATGTAAAATTAGAAATACAACGTTTTTCCAATTACGCAAAAAGACAACTACAAATATATCTAATCTAATGATGACTTTCAACTAATAGTAACTAACTAACTCACCATCACACCTTGAAAATCCGTTAGTAAATTATCAGAGGCCGACATTCTTTTTATTTAAAAAAAAAGCTTCGATCAGTCACAAGAATAACTATTAAAATATTTTTTTATTTCAATGATTTTAGGTGAACCTGTTAGAATTTATAATGGCACCGCAAATCACCACTTATGGAACAGGGTCCAATAATTAATATGGCGATATCTTCATGTATTAATTTTTTTTCAATTTTGTTTTTTTTTATTGAAAATATTTGTTTATTCATACCTCTGACTGCCCCTAACCCCTTAAACTAGTAAAGATAAGGGTTAAGCTTTAAAGTGTTCCTATGACAGTAAATATTAGGTTAAGATAAAACTTGATATTATTCTAATTTTAGTTCAGCAGCCTGCGCCACCTCTCTGGAGGCGTGGCGCCCGTCGAACGAATTTAAAATTCAAATTTGGAAAATGGATAGTAATCGCCGTTGAGTGCCGCTGAAGATGTATGAAAAATTCAGATATCGCCTTAATGGGTCCAGATTGGTAGAGGGATTTTTAAGCGGTTTATTTGAATTTTAAGAACGCACTCGATTTTTTTTTTAATTTTGTCTATAGTCACACGTGAAGCTACATCAAAATTTGGAAATTTTGAATTTTTTCATCAAAATATACAAAGAAAATACAACATTTTTTCTATCGATATACGAGTATGAGTTAGATAAACAAATTTTTTCATTCAATTATTCTTTATAAATATTTCATCAGTCTCCTTTGCGTTTGCACAATTTATCAATGTTAAAAAAAAATTGTATGTACGATTATGTTAACAAAAAATATATTAAAACATAACAATACAATCAGTACATTGTCACATTAGAATCATCAATACCGGTTTTAAATTTTATGTTCTGGTTTTAATTTTGTCTGTCGACTTCCAAACTCAGATAGCCCTGTATAGTTACGAGTATGATATCGGACGACCTTCGTATCACCAGTATATCGTGGGCGAGTGGCAACAGCTATGACTGACACATAGGAGGTCCGGGTTCGATTAGCAGGGATGACAGTGTGTTAAAAAATCTAAATTAATCTGTATTTGGTCTGGTAGAATTCTTCGTCATCTTGTGTCCATCGACTGCTGAACGCCCTCTCCCTATGCTATCCCTCTCGGTCTATCGCCAGTGTTCTCTATATGTCCGCACAATATCATGGCTCCACCTGGTAGGCCGTCTCCCGACACTTCTTCGGCTCAACCTTGATCTCCATTCAGTTAACCTCTAGCTTCATTTTCCATCATCCTCTCCATCCCATCCAGCCCATTGCCACCTCATATCACATGTCGTAAGAATCAACAGCTAAAATTTGTAAATTATTTTGTTTTAATAACCTACTGTTTACCAAAATATGTATAGTAACCTAAAACCACCACAGAACCAAGTGGCAAACCAAGATCCAGCAAAGATGTTTAGGCTTTCTGCAAATTAATCCCTTGTATTGAAACTTCATGTATCTCTAGTATTCGAAAAATAGAGTTATGATCTTATTATTCTTTTCAGCAAATTTGAGTACACTGCTGGATAAAGGCTTCTGCTAAATTATATTAACATTTTCTATCCTGGGCTATCTGTTACCACCTACGACCCGCAAGCTGGTTAATATCATCCGTCCACCTTTTTATGATCTTCCTATGCCTCTTATATCGTCCCAAGGCCTCCACTTCAGGATTCTAGGTGACCACCTGAGCTCCCTCTGTCTCACCACATACCTCGCCCACTGCCTTTTACCTTTGCTGTTATTTCTGCGACATCCATTACCTTTGTTCGACGTCTTATCTCCTCATTACTAAAGTTATGGCATCGCCTTTCACAATGTTACGATAGTTTTTTTATGAATTCATACAGTTATAGATATAAAATAATAAAATGCAACAAAAACAACAACAAAACATTTCACCGTTTCCCCGCAGGGGTAGGCAGAGAGAATGTTCCGCTTCACTACTCTATCCTGACACACCTTTCTAGATTCCTCCACATTCATACAGCGAGTCATACTCGAACGTTGATTCTTCCGACTTCTTACATGATCAACCTTTAAAATTTTATTATTTTGGTCATGCCATGTTTTCCTCAGTCTACCTTGACTGCGTACTCCATTTACATCATGTGCGTATACTTTCATTTCTCCATCCACGCGCTCCATTTGTCTGAACCAACGCAGCGATACTTTCAATTTTTTTTCATAATAACTTATTCGGCTCTACATTATTTTCTTACTTTTAACAGTTATTATTATTGATGCCAACTAGTTTCCCTTAGATCCAAGCTTCATCAGGGCAAAATAATAACTAATTATAATTATACATTTTTATAACAACATGTTTACAATGTTCCACGCCTTCATTATCGGTTTATATCATCATCAGCCGTCTGTCATCCACTGCTGAATGTAGGCCTCTCCCAAAACACGCCACCAACCCCTATCCATTTATATCGCCCCCTATCCGGTTTATATGGTTCCCCCAATAATGAAGGTATAGAGCCTTCGAAACTTGTTGTTGAAGTTGATTTTAAAATCACCTCATATTTCATTCGTTATTAAATTTATCTTTTTGATTTCTTATTAAAAACGAGCATGGATTTGGAAAATATATTTGCATATTAAAATAAGAATGGTGAGATACAGTTATATCAAATAAAGTATGAAAATTTTTGGTAATTCTAATTAATTTTCTGAAAGATGAATATACTCCACAAAACGAACTTTTAATTTTTTTTTCTTATTTAAGAGAGTAAAATTAAAATCCCATTAGACAACCGTCGAGAAATAGACGCTCTTCTCGCAACACATTTGCCTAATCTTCTTCTTCGCCTTAATCTTAATTAAAAAGAAAACTAATTGGTTAACTTTGTAAGTAAGTGAGTTTAGATTTCATTCAGATAAAACATTATTCAATGCTATCGTGGAAAATATCTAACGCCATTAATTCAGATAGATAACATTTAGATATGTTAAAAAAGAACTTAGAAGTTAATTTTACATATAACACGATTGCAAATTAACGTACATAAGAACACATCCAAAATGTGCTACATTTCCAATTAAGCTAAAGATTCATACAAATGAAAACGTCAGTTTTCTAGAAGTTTTCTTTTATTTTATGGATGACACGTTTCGACCTTCTTAGGCATTATCAAATGTGGCGAAATTTCAACTCATTGTTGTTTATATACACTAGTAAATGGAAGAGCATATGGTTATTAACGAAAATTGATATGGCTTTATACGTTTTTAACAAATAATTATTTGGGTAGGCCCAGAAATACTGGAAAGTGTTTCTAACACTTCTGTATTTCGATTCGTTATATTTACGTTACTGTATGGAATTAAGTCAATTTGCAACTAGCTTACTAACCATCACGCCGTCTCCCTGGAGGCTACCCCTCCATCCGGTTCATTCCTTTTTCCTACCGCAAAAGGAATGAACCGCCACACAGCTCTGTCCTGACATACTTCTCTCGCTTCCTCTACATTCATACATCTTGTCATGCACGCACGTCGATTTCTCAGACTCCTCACGTGACCGACATTCAATATTTAATTGATTTGATCGTGCCACGTTTTCCTCGACCTTCCTCTTTTTCTAGTTCCGTTCACGTCGTTTACATATACCTTCTTCAATATTATCTCTTCACTCATTATTTCCATGTGTCCAAACCATTCATCATTTTGTTCATAACACTTTCATTCGCACCGCATTCACTTCTAATACTTGCATTTTACACTCTATCATATACAGATTTACCACACATTCGTCTTAGAGATATCATTTCAACTATCATCTTTATTTTGTCAGTTCAATGCTTCCATTTCATGCATACGTTCAATTTGTATGTGTACAATATAGTACTTTTGATAAAATGGAAAATCCTTATTACTTCGTCATCCTTGACCGACGTTTCGGAGATCGTTGCAGTCTTCGGCCTTAGAGTAGTAAGCTCATAATTAACATGACTATCACTTTAATAAAACTACCTTGAAGATGGAGACTGCAACGATCGGTCGAGAAAGGCGAGTTACACGAATTTTCACAAGATCCTGAAAAACACATTTCTAATCTTACCAACCTACTCTTCCATTCTTCCCTGTCTTGTGCGACTCTTTTGAAATCTGCATATGATGAGCAGCGCACGTCCACCAACAGGTCCTCCAGGGACTCTCGGCGTGGGCGTCCTCTAGAGTTTGTCCCCTCGGTCATACCCTGCATTATGGCATGCAAGAGGCCTTCTTGTCGTATTACATGGCCGATCCATCTTGCACGCCTTTCGGACAAGGTCCTGAGCAGGTGCCTTCCTCCTTCGATTCTTTGGAGAACCTCCTCATTTGTAATGTGGTCTCTCCAGGAAATTCCAAATAGTATTCTATAGGACCACATCTCAAAAGCCTCTAGTCTCCGTTTATCTCTTTCGGATAGGCACCATGTCTCGCAACCGTACATCAAGATACTCCATACATAAGTTTTGATGAGGATTATTCTCAGTTTTAGGTCTATATTATTCGTTTCTATTATTATTATGATCGATTCTATGTATTATGTAGTTTGCTATCATTTTTCAAGAAATAATACATTTTTAACTTTTTGATTTAAATTTATATCCCTTGGCGAAACCAGGAAAAAATCGGTTGGTAGTAAAAAACAAATGAGTGAGTTAAAACAAATTAAATTAATTTATTATTAATTTTATAATCTTGTCAAATCTTCTGTACTAATTGTTTTCAAATATTGATTAGTCCAATTTTCAAAAATTAAGATTTGATTGAAGACAAACGACATTTCTTCTTGAGTTTCTATTCATAAAAAATTATCAATAGACAAATTAAACAAAAGTTAAATAACTATATAAAACAATCCTTTTCTCGTCAGATGCTTTCCGGAAACCAACAAACGGAAGAAGATTAGAGGGAAGAAGAGATTTCGGTTTTCAGTCTCCGCTTTTGAGGGTGCTGAAAAAATTCAACGAATTCTAATAAATTAGTGTTACAAATTTACTCCTTTGTAACAAAATTTCTTCTCTTTATTGTTCTGGGTGGTAAATAAGGGTGCCCATATTACTTCCCTTTACAAACTTTGCCCTTATATTATTTCCAGCCATGATGGGAGTCAAAGGTTTCTGAACTTTGGCGTTTAAAATTTGTGGCACTGATGTACAGAACGGCAACTCTAGAAAAACGAATTTTAAAAAAAGTTATGGCCCACTCACTGTCTTAGCCGAAACACTACGATAATTCAACAATATTAACTGTTTAAATTTAAAATACCATTCTGATATCTGATATATATTTATGTTTGTCGCGACAGCTGTTTCGCCAACCAATGTGGCATCATCAGGTGTTACTGATATGGTTCAAAAAGAATATATAAATACACTGTATTATCAGAGTACCTATTTTTTACTGTCTTAGAAAATATTACTGTTAACTTCATAAATAAAAAATATCTCAGCATTTTATTATATCTCTCACCAAAATCAAAAATGTTTAATTATATCCACATGCAGTAAAACTTGTTAAGTGCAATTGAAATAAAATTAATTGTTTTTTAATCTTCGCTATGTGCTGTCAATTCATTTTTGAATCAGCAGTATGATGACACTTTATCAACATTTTAAAACAACTATAAAATACCAATTCAATTTATTAATATTAAATAACAACTATTTATAGCATAATTTATATATTTTATTACTATTGTAGAGAAAAGTGAAAATAAATTAAAATGCCAATGAAAGCAAACCACATATGTATTTTTTAAATATTATTTGATATTAGATAATTGGTAGTTTGGAAACACTATGATTCTTCAATATTATTAACTGATGATGCTCCGATTCAAAAGAAAAACCGGTTGGTAGTTTTTAGAAAAGAAAATATTATATCCCTATACATATAATAAAGTTATGACATTTCAAATGTCAGATTTTTTAATTTTAAAAGTGTTTGTATAAAACATTACAGGGATACCCACCAAGTAAAACACATGTATCGCAAAAAATCTTTACTTGCCGACCTTCGCGGTTGAGTGGTAAGTACATCGACTGCCACCCCGAAGGTTCCGGGTTTGATTCTCGGCGAGGGCATTGTGATTGTCATACTGTCTTTGGTCTGGTGTAGAATTTACGTGACAATAAAATGGCGATAGATTAGCTACCTATCACATGTCACGAGAATCACTATGATAGCTATAATACCCTTTAGATCGATTTGGCTCATGCTGTCATGATGTAAACAGCGATTCAACAAAATAATAATACTAATGTACATCCAGGTGATTCTTAAATTTATATTTTATTCATTTCAATAAAAATAACCATATTAAAGTTAAAATTGCTTTGAATTGTTTATATTGCAATGAATTTCAGACAAGAAATTTTAATAATCAACATTTACGCGTAGTATCGCACTTTACCAATGAGTTATAAAATCATTTTATTCGTTGTTAGTTGTGTAACGTGGTTTGACGATTTTCCGAAACTATTTTCAAATAAAACTCAACTTTTTGTAATGTTTGTTTCCAGTTTGGAACCTTTATGGAGGGCGTATTTTCTCAATTTTAATATTAAAATAAATCTTAATTTACCCAACTTCCTCAAGTCTACGTGGTAAGTATTCTAGTTGATTTCAAAACGTAAATTCTAATTTTTGGTATTTATGAGGCATTTAATAAAATAAGAATCTTTTTTGCAACGACAATCTTAACTTGAAACTCCGACAAAGAATGATTAAATGTTATATATGGTCTGTTCTACTATATGGCTGCGAAACCTGGACTCTAAAAGTGAATGTTGGAGGCGTTAGAGATGTGGATATACCGCAGAATGCTACGTATATCGTGGATCGATAGGGTCAGTAATGCAGACGTACTGAGAGCCAGAGCTAATAGAGAGCTGTTGTTGAATATGAAAATTAGAAACGCCTCATGTTTGAAAATGAACAGTGTTGTTTTCAAATTTCAACATTTAAATTTTTTAAACCACCATGTTTTGGGACACAGAAGCCCTTTATCAGTGTTGATATTAACAGATCCAAATAATGCTAAATAACTATTTGAAATGTTTTTATTCATTATGGTTAGTTTTGACAGATATTAAAATTATATTCCAAACGTAGCAAGCATTTTTTGTAAGAACTTTTATTAATAAAACTAAAACAATATTTAGGTGT
Organism: Lepidostoma basale; assembly: GCA_022606425.2. Taxonomy (NCBI): domain Eukaryota; kingdom Metazoa; phylum Arthropoda; class Insecta; order Trichoptera; family Lepidostomatidae; genus Lepidostoma; species Lepidostoma basale. The sequence continues at coordinate 2,101,038 of JAHDVF020000729.1, read as the reverse complement.
TCCAATTGAGGTTCAGGTATAAATTTAGCGACAAAGTATCGTCGCATAAATACACCGTAGGAAAAATAAAATAAAAAATAATTATTTTAATTATTTTTCTATATTCGCCTTCAATTTGTGTTGTGAATTCATTTTTTAATTAATATAATTACATTTTGTATTAAAACGTTTTATACTCTCATAAAATTCATTTTCAAGTACACATAATAGCAAGTGTTATTATATTTATTCAATTTTATTTCGCTTTTAAATATTACTTATGGTGTCGATATTGTACACAAGTATTAAAATGTTTATTAAGCGCAGCCTCTTAGCTACGCCACATTTTAAATTACAAGGAAAAGGGCGCAAAGTGAGTGCTCCTCGCATCCCTACGGCTCTTCCCTTTCATCAATAAAGCGAGAAGTTTCATCAATCCAGAATGTTCGGGGCTTTTCGGGAGCAGGTTCAACTCGGCGATAGCCGCAAAAACTTCGAAACGCATTTCACGGAGTATTTCACCCCTTCTTTCCCTTCCAGTCACTCCTGGGCTGATTTATACATCGTGCGATTAGAGATTAAAATCCCTTAATTAGAAATACTTGAAGCGTCTAAATATGACCACAGTCCGAAAATAGCGTTGGTTATTCAAATACTTTGAAAGTATCAGGAAAGAACAGTGTGGCGGTACATAATTTCTGCCTTTCGCTTTGGGGACACAGCGCGTTCGTTAGTTAGATAGCTACATAATAACATAATGTGTACGTTTTACATACAAAAATCACTTAAATAAGTATTCTAGTGTAGAAAATTTAAAGAATCGTGTTTTTTGCATATTTTTTTTATGTTTGGACCTTTGAGAATGTGAACCTAAGAGGATTTTCGGAAATTCTGAATATTTTCGAAGTAACAGCTATTTTTGTGACACACCGATTAAATCGGTCCGACCGGGGGGAATAAACAAAACAGGCAGGCCAACACTAACTACCTGGGAAGATCCCTTCTTCTTTTTCTTTTGCTTTATTTAGGACTGTGTCCTGTTATTTCTCGGAGCCTGTTCCTGGGATGCAGATGTCCAACAGTCTCGCCATCTTTTAGGTGGTCTTCCTTGGTTAGTAAGATCCCAAATTATGAAAACTCTTTTGTACTCAATAAAACATTTGAAATAGAATACATGGAAGGTCGAAAATTGTATATGGCTGGGTTCGCTAAATGAGAACGTGTAAGTATAACACACCATTAACTAAGATCGCGTGAAACTCGACTCCAAACTTTAAACGCGTTTTTCAAAAACTGATTTTTTTCGATATGGTTGGCATGATATCTCAAGTTCTATTATACCGATTTACTTAAAATTTTGCACATAGCTTCATTAGGTATTTGAATATCGCATTACGTAGGTTTTTTTTTTATTTTTTATTATTTTACTATTTAAAAAAAATAGAAAGACAACCTAACAAACAAGTAAGCATCGCTATACTCCCTCTTCTACAGAATAAAAAAATACATACCAAGAAAAAAAACTTATGATGTACGAAGCATATGTAAAAAACTGACTGAAATATGTTTTCTGATTCTCTTCTGGGGAACAGGAAATCTAAAGGACATTGCTAGACTCCAAAGACAATAAAATAAACGAATAAAATTAGCTTTTAACATTAACTATCTTACCCCAACCATACAAGTATACAGACAAACAAAACAAATGGACTTATCAGATCTGATTAAATTCGAGATCTTGAAAATTGTACACGAAAATTGAGTAATCATGGAAGAGACAACAGACAGCACCAACAAATTAATCAAAAACTCAGACGTACACAGATACTGGACCAGGAACTGTGACAGATATAACTTACCGAATACATGAACAAAGACAGGACAAACAAGGATATTGAACAATGGACTGAAACTTTAAAATGACCTACCAAAAGATACAAGGAGTGTTACTAGAAAGAATATGCAATATCTGAAACGTAATACTCGTATACAATAGTTACAAGTAAGATCTAAAATATATCCATATAACCCAATGGGTTTTTTTAAAAACAAATTACATTAAAAAATAAATTTTAAATTTTAATTTATTACTAAGTAGAATGTAAATAACATAAGAAAACAAAAGAAAATTAAAACACACCCATCCATTTATCGAACGGAGTAGGGATTTGAAATTCGAATTTCCCGCTTAGCTATTTCAAAAGAATGGACAAAACTCAGATTTCATTCAAATGATAAATTACGGGAGATTTAAAGTTTAATTAAATTTGAATAATTAAGATCAACGCCGGAAATTCTCAGTTTTTATTAACATTCCTCTTTTCCTTTAAATATTCTTCTGTATCGTTTACTCTTCTCAAGAAGTATTCCGTATAAAATGTCAAGTTTAATCAACTTCGTTTTCAGTCAAGTCTTATTTTTATAAAAACCTTTAATAATATGCGTTGTACCTTCCGGGCCATTTTTAAATTTTTTTTTATCTCTTCTTCTTCTTCTTATGTATGGAAGTGAAGGTTGGAGTTGGCAGATGAAGGATGAAAGTAGGATAAATGTACACTAAAAAAGATGGGCGGAAAAACAATGTAGGATAGATTATCTAATGAAGAAGCAAGAAAGGAATATAAGGCGGATGAATGCGTGATAAATGAAATCAAGAAAGAATCACTAAGATGGTTTGGACATATAGAACGAATGAGTAAGGGAAGAATGGTTAAAAAGATATATACAAGTAGTGTGAATGAGACGGAACCCAGCCTGCAGGATGCACTAGACTGGTCCCCTATGGGGGGAAAGAGAAAGCGAGGCAGACCTAGTGCCACCTGGAAAAGAACCCTGCAGGACGAGGTTAAGGCGGCAGGCCTCACTTGGGATGATGTTAGGCATCAGGCATGCGATAAAGTCGGGTGAAGAAGGTTCCTTGAGGCTCTATGCACCACGGAGGTGTGACAGGACAAAAAGAAGAAGAAGAAGAAGTGTGAATGGAAAAAGAAGTCGAAGAAGATCAAGGAAGACATGGCATGATCAAATTAGTCAATTACTGAAAGGCGGCCATGTTTGAAGTAGGAATAATCGACGAGTGTGCATGTCACGGTGTGTGAATGTAGAAGAGATAATAGCTTAGAGAAGAGAATGCGCGAGAGTTATGCCAGAATAGAACAATGTGGCGACCCATTTTCTCTGCCTACTCCTCCGGGGAAACGGCGTGATGGTTAGTTAGTTAGTTAGTTAGTTCTTCTTATTCTTCAGTTTTTAGACCTTTTGTCTGTCCCTGTATTTCAGGCGGGGCTCTCTCGGCGGCTCTTTAGCGGTCTTCCGGGGGAATGGTAACCAACAAAAATATGATGCACCACAACGTGTAAGATTCAGGAGGTATCCATCCCCTGCACGTGCGCATTCCAGTGTCTTTTACGTTGTCTGCCACAACTAACAATATATTCCACCTTGGCACCTTCCAATACATTTATAACAAAAATTATATTAGAACATTTATATAATCGAATATCCTCTCGATAAAAGCATCAAATAGATAAACTAACTACCTAACTAACCATCACGCCGCCTCCCTGAAGGGGTAGGCAGAAAGAATTGACTGCTACACTTTTCTTTCCTGACATATTTCCCTCGCTTCCTCAACATTCATACATCGTGTCATGCACGCGCGTCGATTTCTCTGACTCCTCACATGGCCGACATTCAACACTTGATTTATTTGATCGTGCCATGTTTTCTTCCTCTTTTCTGGTTCCATTTACATCGTTAACATATAATTTTTTTACCATTCTTTCTTCATTCATTCTTTTCATATGTCCAAACCATCTTAATGATACTTTCATTATTTTGTCCATAACAATCATCATTCGCACCGCATTCACTTCTTATACTTTCATTCGACACTCTATCATACACAGAGTATCCATCCATTCGTCTAAGAGATCTCATTTCTGCTGCATTTATTCTTCTTTCATTCTTCTTTTGGCAGTTCCATGCTTCGCTTCCATACATAAGGGTCGGTAGAAGAACACCATTGTGCACTGCCATTCTAGCTTTTTTGGATAGGTTTTTCTTTGCGATGACAACTTTAAGTGCACCATTCACTTTGTTGCCTGCCCCAACCCTTCTTTCAATATCCCTCTCCACTCGCCCATCTCTTGTAAACATACTACCTTAATCTTCTTCTTCTTCTTCGAGTGTCCTGTTGGGTCCCTCCAACGTTGGCGATCACCTCGGCGAACCTGTCCCTGTCCTGCGCCGCTCGGAATACCTGCGGAATACAACCTGAATACACGAACTAATCTACTTGGTGAAAAATTTCACCATTCACGCTAATGTTGCAGACTGTAATGATTTTTTTTTTAATTGGACTTGCACTTGGACTTATTAACATAAATAACAAATAGATAACTATCATATTTCTATTTGCGTGGTTCTATGTATATTTCCTATGATGACCTTTTTATCCCCACCCTTTACATCAATTTGTTTTGCGCTGTAATGATGTCTTTACATATTGTTTAGCTATTCAACAATTTAATAATAATAGTAATAATTTGATTACAAAAAAACTATAATAACATATAGGACACAAACACCATTACCACGTACATCTACACCTACATATAATATTTATCCTTTCATTCCACGTATTCATGCCATCTTAATTACCAGTCCTATTCTTATTGATGCATTCATCTGCTTATGAAATCTTTTTAAAAATATTTGAACAGTCGTATCTCATGTATGGAGCTGGCAAAAGAAGGATGAAAGCAGGATAAACGCCGTAGAAATGAGATCACTAAGTAGAATGTACGGGAAAACGTTGTATGATAGAATACGGAACGATGAAATAAGAAAGAAATGTAAGGCAGATGACTGCATCATGGATAAAATTAGAAAAGGATCCTTAAGATGGTTTGGACATATGGAACGAATGGATGAGAGTAGAATGGTTAAAAAGTTGTACACAAGCAGCGTGAGTGGAAAAAGAAGCCGATGACGACCGAGGAAAATATGGCATGAGCAAATTAATCAATTACTAAAAGGCGGTCACATTCGAAGTCGGAATAATCGACGTGCGCGCATGGTACGATGTTTGAATGTAGAGGAAGCCCGAGAAGTATGCCAGGACAGAGCATTGTTGTGATCTCTGATGTGTGTCTCTGACTATCCCTCCGGCGAAATGGCGTGATGGTTAGATAGTTAGTTAGTTAGTTAATTTAACAATCGTTGACTTTCTATTTGTTCTTTGTAGTTTGTTATATTTCTAGAGCTTATTTCTTTTTATTCTGAGAGAAGAGAAATTATATGAATATTATTCATCCATCCTTTTCCAGCTCATTGTTTCACTATCCTGAAATAGATACTCCATTATATGTTGCCATTATTCTATAGTCGATATATTTCTATTGCCCGAAAAACCTTTGAGAATACTCATCCTTCCTTCAATGTTTTTACTATTATATATAATAATAAAGGTGAATGTCAACAATGTAGAATAATTTATTGAATAATAAATGTCTAGCCCCTTTTTCCTATATCCATTCATACTCTAACATCTCAAAATTTCAGCATGATAAAATTGTTAATCCATTTTAGGTGTATTGCCATTACTACTTCAGTTCATTTCCTTATATTACCTGTAATGTCTTTGAGGACATTCGTCATTTATCAATGTTTTTGCTATAGGAAGGAAGTGAATGTTTAGGCGATAACACAAATTCAATTTTTCAGGTGATAAAAATTACCATTATTAGCTTATTGATTCTTGAACAATGATTTAAAACTCCACGAAAAATGATTTAAAGAAAACATTACAATGTATGCGATTGACATGTGGGTTATTGACCTCGTAGGCAAAGTACAAAATGCATGACCCACATAAGTGGACGCAATGGACTTCGACTGCTGTACCAGCATATTTCATGATGAAATATATTGAACAAATAACCGAAAATACCTGACTTTGCACCTACAAATCGCAATTATGAAATACGTTGCATGGACAAAAGTGATGAATCAGGGCCCGAATTCATTCACACAGGTCAATAGAGGTTGTCCAGCAATGCATCGTGTGCAAAGGAAGCAAAATATATAAAAGCGGTACATCCGACAACTCGATACGTCATTCCTTCTGGCGACTTCTAACCGACATGAGTCTACGCTGTCAAGTCTACGTACAAAGAACCTCCGACTCTCTCCCGCCGAGCTACGCTACTATCTACACTGCTACGTCACGTTACTTCCGACAAGTCTTCGCTCCAGCTGACCAACGCTACCGCCCAGCGTGTCATCATCCTCTACTGCTCACCGCCCGGATTCTACCCCCGTTGGTGACAACAACCGCGCACCGTTAGAGCCCCCGCTGATTGTAACAAAAAGTCACAGTAACATTTTGTCGCCGAGTCAAGTGCTATGGAGGTAAATGAGAGTGCGCTCACTGTGGCGACGTGACAATGCGGTAACAAAATGTTCCAGCGGCCGGCGACATTAGCGTGACGTGACTATCACCCGGCCTGTACATTGGTATGGGAGTGCGCTCACTAGAAACTTTTTATCACTCTGCCGGGAGGCGCCTACCGAACGGACGTGCGTTGCGAATTTTTCAGTTTAAAAGATGGCTTCTCTGCGAGAAGATGATATAGACAATGAGTTTTTAATAGAAGAAATAGAGAAAAGGCCAGCTTTGTACACAAAAAACTTAAAAGAATTTTCGGATATTAATTTAAAAAGGAAATTGTGGGAGGATATTTCTATTAAATTATTTCCAGCAACAACTTTAACACAAGCACAAAAAGAAAATACAGGTTTGTAGATATTATGGATATTTATTTGACATTATTTACTCATTATAACTTTTAGGTATGTATGTATAAAGAGTTACATATTATATTTTATCATATTGCCAAGGGACAGAACCTTGTGGTGAAATAAAGTAAGAAGCAAAGTAATTTCTTATATTTACACAGGACATGTTTCTATACGTCTGATGTATAAGTGCATTGCTAATAAGCGTACATTCATAAGCAGTATCTGTAAATTGAATTCCATCTCTAACGCGTACAAAGTTATGTAATACACAGCAAGCCATTATGATCTTATCACAAAATTCTAGGTTGACATCAATAGGTCTGTGAAGAATTCTCCATTTATTACATAGTATTCCAAAAGTGCATTCTACCATTCGACGTGCTCTTGTATGTCGATAATTAAAGATTCTTTTAGCAATGGTAAGTCCTCTTTTAGAAAACGGACGTAATACATGCTTTGTAAGTCCAAAGGCTTCATCGCCCACGATACAAAAAGGCATTGTTTTCCCATTTTCTTCGTTAGGTAGAGTTCTTCCTACAGGAATATTTAATAAGTTCTCTTGATGTCTTCTGCCAATATTTGAATTTTTTAAAATTGTCGAATCACTTGAGCTTCCATGCGATCCAACGTCGATATAGATGAATTTGTAATCGGCGTCTACCCACGCCATCAAAACCAGGGAGAAAAACTTTTTAAAATTAAAATAATCTGATCCACTATTATTTGGTTTTGTTATTCTAACGTGTTTGCCATCAACGGCGCCAATAATATTAGGAAAGTTAGTACGCTCATAAAATTGGTCAGCAATTTTATACCACTCTTCTTCAGTTTTTTCTGCCATATACAGTGGTTGCAAAGCTTCCCATATAGACCGGCATGTTAAATTTACTATATTTCGAAGTGTTGTGGCCCCAATTAAGTATTCAAAAGATAATGCGTTAAAACTTGCACCTGTAGCTAAATACCTGTAAATAAAACAAATTTCGTTAATTTTTTTGCAGTGAAAACTCTACAGCTGCGCTGGAAAAATTTAAGAGCGTGTTTTTCGAGGGAGCTTCGCTTCCAAAAAGAAGTCAAATCGGGCCAATCAGCACCTAAAAGAAAACGATATGTGTTTTTTGAAAAGTTACTGTTCTTGGTACCCTCAATGGACCAAGTACGAGAAACATCCAGCAACGCAACATCGCTTGACATTGATGAGACACTTGGAGAGAACATAAGTTCTTCTTCCACATCTACACCAATATCAAGACCACATTCCCAACAAAAAAAGAGCAGCAATAAAAGTTATGAACAGTCACTTTTAGAAATATTAAGAGAAAAAAATAGATGCACACACACGGATCCGGAACATAATTTTGCGGTATCTTTAGTTCCGATGCTTAAATTGATTCCCCAAGACCAAAAAATTGATGCACAAATCGCAATATTAAACATTTTAAAATATTATACCTCGTCTTCGTCAAATTGTAATCTTACTGCTGCCTCACATATTATACCTCAAACTCAACCACCTCGCATAGTCTCCCAAAAAATAGTGATTCCTCCTCAACCTCAACCACCTCGTACACTTCCACAGCCAATTTGTATTCCCTCTGGTTCCTCGTCTCCTCAAGCATTTATTCATAATGAACAGTCAAACGAAACAATTCGATCATATATATCCATCATATATACTCTACACAAGATTCCAATATAGAAACATATTATACCTCAGAATAATCTTTTTTTTTTTCAAATAATTACAAATAAGTGTAGGTAGCAGTTTTTCTTTCTTTCTCTTTGTTTATTGTTATTCTTTCTTGTTTACTTCTAAATTTGCTATTATGTTTTTAATTTAAAAAACCTTTGTGTCGATTATTTTTATAATATACATAAAAATAAAATACTTGTTTCCTCACTCTTGATGTTCTCAGAAATTTACTTTATAGGTACATTGTATTGTGCACGTAATTGGTCCTATGTTATATAATTATATTGCCTTGAAATATTTATTTTAATTCATTGTACCTACATAGCTCTGTGAGTATAACATTAAAAATATAAATAAATAAATATGTATTGTTGTTTATTTTTCTTACCTCAGAGTTACCGCTAACCTTTCTTCTACTGGAATCGCTTTTCGAAATGATGTATCTTGAAATGTTATTAAAGGTCCCAACAAATATAACAAGTCGTCAAAACTGTTTATTGACATACGAAAATAATTAAAAAACTTAAGAGGATATTGACGTAATTCAGAATACAGGGTGTAAAATTTTCCTTTTAATAATCGTTCATTATATATGGGATGTACCCAGTAGCGTTTCTTTCGCTTAATTTTCCTTCTGCGTAATTCAAGAGCGCAAATCACTGCGACCTCTTCGAAATCCATCGCTCAAATGAACATTTTGTCACCAGTAGTGAGCGCATCCACGGTGACGCAACGTGATAGTTACAAAAAGTTACTGCAACAAAAAGTCACAGTCAGCGCCTAGCCTTACTGATCTTCATCACCCGCTGTTCCACTCTGACACCAATGTAACGCCATCGACAATCAAAAATAAACGCTGAAACTTCCAATGCTTTCGACTCTCACCACATCCCCCAAAGACATATTTTACCTGTCTAAGGCATAATCAAATGTTGACTTAATTATTTTAATTAATTTTTAGTAAATAGGAACGCACATTTTATAATAACAAGACATTATTATTATTTTAATTGCACACATGTTTCGATCCTTATTCGGTTCTTCTTCTATGCACAAAATGAAGAACCGAAATATATCTGCAATTAAAAAATATTATAATGAAGTTTTGTGATATAACAAAGCGTATTCGTTTGTTTCTATTTATTCAAATATGAATTCACAACCCAAATTGAAAGCGAATATATAAAGAAATATCTTAATTAGTGTTTTATTGGGGTGTTTTGCCTTAATTAGTGTTATAAGGTGGTTGAGGGGTGGTTATTTCATGGTCCATTCACCCTTTGACAACCGAAAAATAAACATTTCCTCGCCATTTCGTGTTTTTAATATATTGATATATAAATCTTTATTAAAATTGTTGTGTACCATAAGGTCGTACAGCACACGTATTTTGGCGGATAATGTATGTTGTACCTCATGACTTAACGGCCATAAAACGGAATCCGAAAATGATAGAGCGCGGGGAAAGGGAAAAGTAATATCGTTATTACTGGGCTGTAAGCCATAACTATCCGGGTATTATTAAGCGGCGTTTTATCCTCCGTCTAAACCCATTCCCATGTGGGGGGATGCTAAAAGCATCCTTATATCCGGTGTAATTTGCAAGTTGAAACGTGGATGTGGATTTATCGCATAAGGCCGAAATTCCCTCGGGCATTAGAGATTCGCTAGCCGAACTATAAATCAAGGATCACTTACCCCCTGAACACGTGTTTAGTATTTGTTAACACCTTCTCACTCCAAACTTTTCCTTCTACAACGATTGATACATTTTTTTCGATGTTTTGCTTATCAACAACGATATACAATATTTCAGAATAATTGAATGGAGTGATTTTTATACACAAGCTTCATTTGATCAAAAGAAAGAAATAATCCACAGAATGATTAATTTTCAGTACAATAAAAAATAATGTATTGTTCTAACAAAATCAACTATCGTGGACATAATTATGTGGTATATTATCACACTGCAGGATATATTCCTCTTCTTAATAACCCAACATTTTCTATCCTCGGCTATCTGTTGCCACCTACGACCCGCATGTTGGATAATATAATCCATCCACCTTTTCTTGGTCTTCTTATGCTTATTATATTGTTTCAAAACCTCCACTTCAGGATTCTAGGTGATCACCTGAGCTCATACTGTCTCGCCACGTGCCCTGCCCACTGCTATTTTAGATTCGCTATTTTTTCTACGATGTCGGTAACTTTTGTTCGACGTTTTATCTCCTCATTTCTAATACTATCACTAGGACATGAGAATCAATATAAATAGATCAAAAAACGAATTGTATTGGGTTCAAATGACCTGTTGTATATATAAATAGAATTAAAAAGGCTGACTCCTAACATTTGTCTTTCCATTGCTCGCAGAACGCACATAATCTTTTGTATGTTTCTGGCATTATTTCCAGACTTATAATAATAATAATATAATAAATTGGATAATTAAAGAGCACCATTTTTATGAATTATTCATCTCATGTCATACACACACTAGTCATAGATATTTTATAATGCTTTAAAAAGACGACACCTTTAAATATCATAAACAATATTAAATCTATTTATTATTTCTTGAACAAGGGTGTTAAACTCCATATACATTAGAAGACTTATTATAATCAATACGAATGAAAATGTCTGTTTTCTAGAAGTTTCATTATATTTTATATGAATTACAAGTTTCGCCTGTCTAAAGCATTTGTTAGTGGCTTAGACAGGCGAAACATGTCATTCACATAAAAAAATGAAACTTCTAGAAAACAGACATTTTCATTCGTATTGATTATAATTTATCTTCTAGAAAACGGACGTTTTCAATCGTAATAAATATTTAATATTGGAGTATTACATCAATGTTCAAGAAACAATACATATATTTTATATTCAATAACACTTTGTGTTATGGATTCGTATTTAAATGTAATTATTTTACCATTTTTAACATTTCACAAGCATGCTTGATGACGTTTTTTCTCAGTGCAGAAAATTTAAATTAAACTAACTAACTAACTAACCATCACTCCGTCTCCCCGAAGGAGCAGGCAGAAAGAATGGACTGCCACACTTTTCTTTCCTAACATTTCTCTCGATTCCTCAACATTCATACATCGTGTCACGCACGCGTCGATTTCTCTAATTCCTCTCATGGCCGACAATAAATATTTGATTTATTTGATTGGGCCACGTTTTCCTCGGTCTTCCTCTAGTTCTAGTTTCATTTACATCGATAACATAAAAAAATACCATTATTTTTTCATTAATTTTTTGCATGTGTCCAAACTATCTTAATGATCCTTTCATTATTCTGTTCATAACACCATCATTTGCACCGCATTCACTTCTTATATTTTCATTTGACACTCTATCATACACAGAGTATGCACACATTCGTCTAAGAGATCTCATTTCTACTGCATTTATTCCACTTTCATCCTTCTTTTGCTAATTTCATGCTTCACTTCCATACATAAGGGTCGGTACAAGAACACCATTGTGGATTGCCATTTTAGCTTTTTAAATTAATATTTATAAAATTTCTAAACTGAGAAAGGGCATCTGAAAAAGCACAGAGGATTAAATGTATAACCACAAAGTACTTAAACGTACATTTTGCTGATGATTCTCATCCTTCTTCGGTGTAAAAAGTTAATGATAAATACAAGTATTACTTGGCCATTTTCATCGTGTATCTTACTGCCGTCTCGCAAAGTTACCACGATATAAAAGTTCCGTGCAAAACAGTGAGAAAACCACTTTTAAACAAATAAAGCTACGTGTCTCGCAGCAGAAGTGTTGAGTCCACCGTGTACAGTGGTGCAGCACAATCTCGAGTGCCCCCCTCTGTGTGCGACGTTGGGGTGCGCCGCCCGACAATTAAATTCACCATTTTAACACTATAAAGCTAGGACGCCACCGCTCATTAAAGCAGAGAAAGGACCAAGGCCTGCCCGGTATTAAACGTACCCATTAAGTTTCGTCCGATTCGGCTAAACATAATTACATGGTTCATATTTTATTTCAAATTTACGAGCGTGACAGATTTTATAATATAATCATAACTTCATTTCGTTTTGATTTAATTACTCAATTCCCAATCTACTTACGGAAGTGAAGCATCAAACTGCCAAAAAAATGATGAGACCAAGATAAATGTGGTAGAGATGTGATCTCTTAGATGTTTGTGTGATAAAATTATGTACAACAAAGTTTCAAATGCCGATATTAGGAAGGAATGTAGAGCGAAAGAAATCACTTTGAAAGGATCACTGTGTTGATTTGGTCACGTTGAACGCGTGAAAGTATACTTTAATGATGTCAATGGAGTACGGAGACGAGGAAGACCGAGGAAAATATGGCATGATTAAATCAATCAAATTTTAATGGTCAATCATGTTAAAAGTCTGAAGAATCGACATGCATGTTTGACTAGCTGTATGAATGTGGAGGAAGCTAAACAGGTATGCCTGGATAGAATGTAGCAGTATATTCTCTCTCCCTACCCTTTCGATGAAACGGTATGATGGTTTGTAATGGTTGTTGTTGTTGCGATCGAAAAAATACATACAATAATAATAATATTTCAAAGAACAAACAAAAATAAAAGTCGTTATAATGAGATCATGTCTCTTAAAGCTACTTTTTATTTTTTTATGTTGTCTTATAATTCCCTTACTGATACTTTGTAGCTAGTATGCATCGCTTGTTACAATTTTTTATAATCTTTAAATATATTGTAATCTATAGTGCTTTAAGATTGTTAAAATTCCTCTGTTACACATATTAATACACCTATCTAAATCATTGTATTATTACATAAAAAAAATACATAAAAAATAAGCATTTTATCGAAAATCGGAGATAAGTCACTCACAGTATCAAATGTGTCTCACGTAATGGTATCGCTCGTTCTCACAACGCATGTATGTATTCTCGAGCGCGAGTATAAATCGACACATTTAAGTACCTATTAAGGTATTAAAATCGGTAGGCAGTATGAGTGATCAATAGTTGAAATGAAATAAACTATTCAGTAATGTTATTTTGATAAGACCACAGATTAAATAATGAAATATTTTGTGTAGATATATGGTACATTTGTAAGCATAATATATCAGACAAATACATAAAAATATTACATATGCAGGAGTAATAAATCACTCAGATTCGAGTGCGTGCTAAGCAAATTGATGGAAAAATTGCTTACAAGTTTTTTTCTGGAATAAATCGACTGAGTAGGCGGTAGGTACTATCGGTTGCGTATGAAATCTAATTTCAGAATACTAGAAAAATAATTTCAGTTTTCGCCTTTTTATATTTTCTTACCTAATAAGGATATTCCAAATCTATAAATACAAATGAGAGATAGAATTGTGTAGAGTAAGAGATAATTTTTTTTTTGATTAATTTATTGATACGCATCTTAAATCCTACGCTTTTGTAACACTTCCGAAGCTATCCCATTAATTCACGAGCACAGTTTTGGAATTGTGCCCTAATGGTTCATTTTTGCGAAAGATTTCTTTTAACACACAATATCATTCCTGTCAACAATATATTTGATGGTGTAGTTATCGACAAGAAATGATACGAATTCTTTTTTAAATATTCAAGATTTTGAAACCGATCGTAAATCATTTAAAAAAACATGATATTGTTCTTCTCTGATAATCTTAAGGCGTTTGCATAGTTTTCCAACTTGTTTTGCCATGGTTTGAAGGTATTAAGCCTTCATTAATTAGTTAAACTCAAGTTTTATAACATTTATATAGTTTTCTTGACGATGAATGTTGAATTCATTTGAATAGGAAAAATATATCTAATGTCTTGTTTATTAGCTTTTTTTTATGTGAACAAACCAAGGAATTATCGCTTGGTTCTAATGTATAATAATAAGTTTATCAAATGATTTAACTGATATCTCTTGATGGAAATTCATTTTAAACAATAATTAAATAAAACCAATTTTTTTAACTAATTCCACTTTTGTCTTTATTTTGACAGCAAGCCTGGTGAAACCAGTCGCTGTCAAAATAAAGACAAAAGTGATAATAGTTTAAAAAAACATGGTTGTATTTAATAATTATATGTCATAAGCGTTAAAAAAAGACCACAGAAAGGAAACTTGGAAGTCAAGTTTTTCTTGTAGAATGTTAAGGGTATATATAGAAAAATCTTTTCAATACTGCTAGGAAGCATTAGGTGAATAAATGAATAAATTTTTGATAAACTTATGGCTTTAATACTGTGAAATCCCATTATGACATTTTTATGAATTAAAACACTGTTTGTTCTACTTTAGAGTTTACTTTTCTCGACGTGTTTTGAAGTTATTACACCTTCATCATCTGGGAAACGATTTAAACGGTGTTATTGGTGTAAAACTCAAAGTGAAAAAAATGATATTTTAATTCATTACAAAAATCGTCAAATAAATAAATTATTTAAAACATAATTCGGAAAAATTTTTCAGGGATTGTGGTTGAAAAAATATCGAATATGAAAAGAAAACTAATGAAAACGCGATGAAAAAGTAGGTTCCTCATTTCCACTCAATTGTAAGTGGCTTTTTAAAATTACATTGGATATTCAATTGAAACGCAAACGTGGCAAAACGAGAGGAAAGGGGGCTCAAGTACCGAACGAAATGGAAAATTCGCTTTCTTTTACGACCTTACAAACATTCAGTTGACGAATTCCCTTCAATGTCAGCGCAGTTTTACGGGCTCTTAACTTTGAGGTTTTATGTACATTACTTAATCTATTTGTATTCGCCGTCCTACACCTCAGGAGAGAGCTCATTATAAAATCTTTTTATATTGATACCAATTTGTCTGCTCTCATTCTGAGATGTTTTGCTCCACAACTTGTTAGAGATTTTAACAGTTTACGTGGCGCCACTGAAATCGTGCAACTTTAAATCACAAAGCTTTGTTTTTAAATGTATAACGTTAACGCTCCTTTAGGGGATTTTACAAGGAAAAGTTGTATAAGAAAATCCTTTAAATTTTTTTTAGTTATTTTGATCAAATTCTTTGTTTTTTTGTTTTGTGTCGTTCTGAAATCCTAATATAGAAATGAATTATTTTTACTTTAAAATCTATAAACAGCAAAGTGTTGAATAATGTGGCAAAACTCAAAATTAAATATTTTGTTTTAAAAAAAAACTATTTTTAAAAATGATGATTATTATTATTATTATTATTATTATTATTATTATTATTATTATTATTATTATTATTATTATTATTATTATTATTATAATTATTATTATTATTATTATTATTATTATTATTATTATTATTATTATTATTATTATTATTATTATTATTATTATTAGTATGACGACCTTCGTGGCAGAGTGGTAACAGCTCTGACTTCCATACCGAAGGTTACGGGTTCGATTCCCGGCGATGGCAGTGTGATTGTCACACTGTAAAGACCAAAGGGTCACGTGAATTATACACCAGACCAAAGGGTCTGGTGTATAATTCACGTGACAATAAAATGGCGATAGATTGGCGACCTATCACACGTCACGAGAATCAATATATTAGCTAAAAAATAAATTGTATACAGTAATTAGGTTCGAACAACCTGTTGCATACATAAAAAAAAATATTATTATTATTATTATTATAATTATTATTATTAATATTATTTATTTTTTTATTATTATTATTACTATTATGACAGCATCATAGTGATTCTCGTGACAAGTGATAGGGAACTAATCTATCGCCATTTTAGTGTCACGTGAATTCTACACCAGACTAAAGACAGTGTGACAATCACATTGCCCTCGCCGGGAATCGAACCCGGAACCTTCGGGGTGGCAGTCAATGCACTTACCACTCGGCCACGAAGGTCATCTAACAATAGTATATCATTTTAGCAAGGCAAAACAGTCACCCTCATAAAATATAATATGATAAATGTTTTAGATAACAGACGTTTATAAAGAATTTTCCATTAGGGAATTTTTTTAACGGCTGTCAATTCGGTCATTTCATGCCACCATTATTTTTAATTGACGTATGAAAAGAGCATGGTTTGGCATTTGTTATATTATCTTATTTTATCATCGTATAGTACAGAACAACACGTCCAATTCATTCAGCTCTATAATAATATGAAAATGAGCGTTTCGCAAAAAATATTTTACGTAGTAAGTAGAATAAATGCCGTAACATGGGGTCACTGAGAAGAATGTACGGAAAACGACATATAGTATGATAGAGTACTGAACGACGAAACAAGAAAGAAATGTAAGGGATATGATTATATCAAAAGTAAAATTACAAAAGGATCCCGAGATGGTTTGAACATATGGAACGAATGAACTAGAGAAAAAAGGCTCAAATGTTGAATACAAGCAGTCTGAGTGGAAATAAAAGCCGTGGAAGACCAAGGAAATCATGATATGACCAAATTCAATTAAATTCTGAAAGGCGGCCATATACGAAGCCGGAAAAATTGACGAGCATGCATGTAACGATGTATGAATGTAGAGGAAGATAGATAGATATGTCAGTACAAAACGGTATGATGGTCCATCCTCTCGGCCGACCCCTCCGGAGAAACGGCGTGATGGTTAGTTAATTAGTTTTATTTTTCATACATTACGCGATATTTACAGTGGTCGTCATTATCGTCATCTTCATCTTCTTCTTCTTCCTCAGCCTATTCCCGTCCACTCCTGGACATAGGCCTCCTCCATTCGCTTCCATGTCACTCTGTCCTGTGCAGACTGCATCCAGGTTATTCCGACGTGTCTGTTCAGATTATCCTTCCACCGTAGTTGCGGTCGCCCTGCACCTTTCTTCGCCGTCCGCGGTCTCCAAGTTAGAAGTCTTCTTGTCCACTTTTCATCTGAGCTTCTGCCTACGTGACTTGACCATTGCCATTTTAGAGTCGCCACCCGGTGGATGATGTCAGTGACCTTTGTTTTTTCTCCCACCGTATCGTTTCTGACTCTGTCTCTTAGAATTATTCCTAACATGGCTCTTTCCATGGCTCTTTGGGTCACTCGTAGTTTCTCGGCACTTTGTTTGGACAATGTAACAGTTTCAAGACCATGAGTACCAACTGGCAGAACGCAGGCTTCATAGATATTTCGTTTCAGGTTGATCGGTATTTTCTAGTTTTTAATGATGTAACGCATGTTTCCGAAAGCTGCCCAGCTAAGTTCAATTCTTCTCAAGAAGAAGAATTGAAGAAGAAGAATTGGACTATCGTCATATTGTATTATAAAGTGTAATTTAAAAAATTGAAAGGACTGATACTGCGTTAGACCAAAGACAACCAACACGCTTGCATCCTGCTTATTCACAAGATAATATTGCATTCGTTTCAGAGTGTTAAAGAAGAACCCGGATTTTCGATTAGACGCCATTCATTAGGCATTACAAAAACCATAATTTGTTTTTTCGTTTTTTTTTTCGCCTTCTTGCGTATAACCCCTTAAGCACAAAAGGTACTTTACCTACTGCATAACAAAGCTGTTTATTTGGTTAAGTCTTCATTAAAATTGATTCCCGGGAATCATCAAAATCGAGACTCGGCTCTAGTAAAAAAAAATCTGTATGTGTTTTTGGTTAATTGCCACAATGTTTACGCGGGGAAATCGTGCGGACATTTCGCATCTAATCCCCCTTCTTGTTTGGCGAGTGATAATGTTATGCCCGATCTATATTTCTGTATTTTATTACGTAGATACCTCGATACATAAACCAATCATGAAAAGTACCGCGAATCCTAAAAAACCGATAGCGATAGGACGAATGAAAATGAAATGTAAATTGAGGGGACATTTTAATGCTGAAATGCCAAAGACATTTTTTTTAAATAAGGTTACAAGATTTATTAAAGCTATTGAACGATATTTGGTTTTTTTTTGTAGCTTAACAACTGTTTATTTTATTTTATTTGATAAACTTAAAGAATTAACTAAATAACTAACTAACTAACCATCACGCCGTCTCCCCGAAAGGGTAGGCAGAAAGAATGGACTGTCACACTTTTACCGATGCGGCACACCATCCTTCTCTTTTCGCCCCGCGGGGGACGCGGTGTGATGGGTTGCGAACCTCATCGCCACCAATAGGCATCTCCCGCGCACACTTCGATCGTACAACACTCACAAAATAAATGTAAAACAAATAATATAAAATATAATGATATAAAATAAAATAACAAAATAAAAATAATTTAACACAAAATGTTATTTTTAGATGGTGCACATACTCGTATTGTCTATTTGATTTATGTTCCACGTATCCACACATAATGTTTTTTTCGATGTTGCACATTTTGACATGGAAGATCCGGACTTTTGTGTTAATTTAATTTATGTTACACGTATCCACCATTTTTTAAATTAGCTGTAATTAGGCACTTCAACAGCAAGAACTTAAAAATAATATTGAAGAAATTGTTCAAATTGTCATTGGAACAAATGCAAAATTTATTTTTACACCTGTCAAAATTCTTTATAAAAACGATAAAACTAACATAATTTTAACAGCAAAACAGTACAAACGTATTACGTGTCACAATTTACTATTATAAAGTGCGGCAACAGTTAAATTGACCAAAACAATTCACTTAAACACGAAATTTCTCCAAATTTACAGGAGCACCGCACCACATGAACCAAACCAAATTTCAAAATCAGAATAATTAAAGAATTAACACTGTGAAATTCCATAATGACGAATTGATTATGAATTTTAATATTTTTTTATTATTTGTATTTAAAATAAAATAAACTAAAAACACTGCACTTTGTTTTTCACCACTATGCGGTTATCTTAATTGCCGACTAGATTCGCTTGTACCCAAGCTTCCTCAGGGCTTCGTAATAACAGGTTACAAAGTCCTGTTACTACGAAGCCCTGCGGAAGCTTGTGTACAAGCAAAACTAGTCGGTAATTAAAATAACCGCATAGTGGTGAAAAACAAAATGCAATGTTTTTATTTTATTTTATTTTAAATACAAATAATAAAAAAAATAATAAAATGCCTTACCACAAAGTAAAAAGCTTTATACGAAAAATTTATTTAAATAATGTTTTTCTAGACATGTTTCGAATGTTGCACACCTTCATAATCGAGTTTTTATCGTTCACCCGATTACGAAGGTATAAAATCTTTGAAACATGTCGAAGTTTCAAAGATTTATAGGGAACCTTCAATATGGCTGTTATCTTCAATGTGAGCAGAAAATATCCATTATTATGAAGAAGGAATCTGGTCATGTCTGGGCTTGAACCCAAGTCCCCTGGATCAAGAGCCAAGCGTTCTATCCCCTAAACTACCACCCGACTATTATATGTATTAATAGTTATAATTATTCAACAGCAATTCTAATTGCAGTTTCATTTATATTCAAATTAATCTTATACTTGAAAATTGCAGGTGTCCTTTTCAAAAAACACATCAAACCGGGTGGTCTCGGGGACAAAACGATTGTTTCCGAATCCAAGGAACTTGAATTCAATTTTTCTGCATAATAATTACTGCTTTTTCTACTCAGTTTGGAGATTATTTGATAAATTCTAATGCCATTTCCTTGTGGTAATCTTGTAAACAAAAGTATAAAAAATGAGCGTACCATTATGTTTACGAAATTACCGTAACAAAATAAGAATAATATCGGAACAAGTTGTCTGTAAAACAAGTCGGTGGTTTAAGAAAAAAAATAAGAACGACTATATGTTTGATAATATGCAAATACAAATTCGATGTGAATAAAATAAAAAATATTTAAAATAATAACGTTTATTATGTTACGATCTTCTTGAAATTTTGGCTGACCTCACTAAAAATTTAAATACTTTAGAATTCAAGTAAAATGAGAAACAATGTTATCGCTCTGGAAAAACTAACCCGAATAGAATTCTTGAATCTTAAACCGAGATTATGAATTTAGACAAAGAGGTTATCCGGGAGATTGCCTCTGCAAACTTTCGGATTTATGTTATAAATTTCCAAGTTTTACAATCCGGATTATGAATACGAAATAATAATGAGTCTGCCAATTTTACTATACAGAGATCTCCGGAGATAAAGCTAAGAGTGTAGGGGTGCCCAATCTGCGATAAACCACGATCCTACTAACCCCCGCAAGATTATTTTAAATTTGACTTGAATAATAATATAACAAAATGAGTGACCACGATTATTTACAAATACGAAAACCATTTGAATAGCTCTTAAAAAAACATTTTCAAAGCTTATATTCATATTTTATAACTCCCTATATTTTTTTGTGTGAAGCTATACTTACTTTTAGAATTTCTTTTATATTCGCCGTTACTTTGTGCTCGGATTTCTATAACTTGGATATTTTTCGAAAGTTATAGCCTCATAATAAGAAGTATTGCGCAAATACAAGGCTAATTTTTTTATATTATTCCAAAGTGAATCCACAGCACAAAGGAATGGTTGAAATTGAAGAAATTGTAAATAATGAAAATGTGGGCGTATGCTTTGCGAGGATGACGTGGCTGGTCATGTGTGCCGACGGGATGATGGAAAATGGAGCCAGAAGGTGACCCAAGGATGGACCGAAGAAGTGTCGGAAGACAGCCTACCAGATGAAGCGATGATAATGTGCGGGAAGGGCCTGCAGAACACTGGCGAGAGACCGATAGGGATGGCGTGGGAATGGAGAGGCTTACGTTCAGCAGTGGATGGAGACAATCTGATGGAAAAAATGTTTAAAGTGTTGTTAAAGTGATTGCTTATATAAGAGAAGTTTTGTTTTGACTAACCCTCAAGATGTGGGCTTCAACAATCTTCAAAACCTCAGTAACGGGAGGATCTATACGCACGTTGCTAAATATATTATCTAGACTTCTACGTAATGCTGGTTTTCAAAGGAGCAAATTAAAATTAAAACTAACTAACTTACTAACTAACTAACCATTACGCCGTCTCCCCGAAGGGGTAGACAGAAATAATGGACTGCCACACTTCTCTTTCCTGACATATTTCTCTCGCTTCCTCAACATTCAAACATCGTGTCATGCACGCACGTCGATTTCTCTGACTCCTCACATGGCCGACCTTCATTATTTGATTTATTTGATCGTGCAACGTTTTCCTCGGTCTTCCTCTATTTTAGGTTCCATTTTCATCCTTAACATATAATCTTTTTACCATTTTTTCTTCATTCATTCTTTCCATATGTCCAAACCATCTTAATGATCCTTTCATTATTTTGTTCAAAATACCATCATTCTCACCGCATCCTTTCATTATTTTGTTCATAACACCATCATTCTCACCGCATTCATTTCTTATATTTTCAATTGACACTATCATACACAGAGTATGCACACATTCGTCTGAGAGATCTCATTTCTACTGCAATTATTCTATTTTCATCCTTCTTTTGCCAGTTCCATACTTCGCTTCCATATACATAAGAATCGGTAGAAGAACACCATTGTGCACTGCCATTCTAGATTTTTTGGATAGGTTTTTGTTTGCGATAACAAAATTAAAATTATCATTTCTTATTCTTCAAGTGAAAGTCAATCGATAGATTGCGTTGACCACACCTGGCCAACAGCTGAAGGGAGACCCGAGAGCAAGTTTTCTTACGAGTCGTGACTTCTAATCACAAAGATTAGGATTAGTCCTTAGATAAAACAAAGAGATTTTTAAACATCTAATTAAATTTAATGAATCAATTAATACTAACAGCTCATTGCTTTACTCATTATAAAACAAAATAAAATGAGTAGATTTGATTCTGAATTAAAGTTTTCTTGAGAAGTATCCAAGGAAAGAATAGCGTGACAGTCCATTCATTCTTCCTACCTATCCAGGGAGACGGCGTGATGATTTATAAGTTTTGTTTTATTTCATTCATCTGACTTACTAACTAACCACCACGATGTCTCTCCGAAGGGGTTGGTAGAAAGAAAGGACCGCCACGTGATTTTTTTCTGCACTTCTCTCGATTTTTTTTATTTCAAATTAAATTATACAATACATTTAACTATTAAGGAATTCTTAATCGTTTACTTTCAGTTATGTTTAAACCACAATTTTAGATAATCCATTTTTTGGGCGACGCACCATATAGTAATTATTCTTCTTCCGGTGCTGTGTTAGGCCCCCCAACGTTCACTGCAGCAAAGGCATCTGTGTACTGCGCCATATTGTAATACTTCTCCTTTTTATATGTTTTAAAATTGAAAAACTGTTATTATGCCGTATCGCAATTTATTAACTATTTTTATGAGATTGTCGCAATTAGGTGTTATACACAACTTCAATTGTAATAACCTGATGATACCAACATAGGTTTGCGAAATAACTATCACGACGATCTCATAAAAATATTAAACGAATCTATGTTCGCAATATTTAGTGTTGTAGATGTTTTATTTGTCATTTTCTTATTTATATACTTTGTATATACAACACTAGCTTAAAAAAAAAAATTACACATCAGACATGTTTTGGACAACCGATCCTTCTTCAGTGATACATATTTAAAATATTATAAAATTGTTTACAAATATGATCAGTTTTGACAGATGTTATAAAGATTTATTTTGGAACGTTTATGCTTTTGTTTTAACAAATATTATGAATCAATTTAAAATTTAAAAGAATAATTTTAAGTTCTTATTGGGGTTCAGATAATTAATTACAACATAGGAAATAAATCAAAGATTGGACATGACGTTAAATCGATTTGATTATTTATATTATTTTTAATAAGGTTGAAACCTTAATTCTAAGAACACGCGTATTAATTATTGGATATTTTTCAATGTATTATATAACTTTTTTTCTATGTATTGTAGATAGTATGTAAAGCTAAAGCTTTAGTATAAATACTAAGCTTCAAACTGAAATTTTATTGTAGGATATTTTTCAACGTATTATATAACTTTTTTTCTTTGTAGATAGTAAGTAAAGCTTTATAACAATCTTCAAACTGAAAATTTATTATAGGATATTATGTAAAGCTTTTAACCAATCTTCAGACTGAAAATTTATTATAGGATATTTTTCAATGTATTATACCACTTTTTTGCTTAATAGATAGTATGTTAAGCTTTAAACCAATCTTCAAACTGAAAATTTATTACTGAAATTTTGCCACAGAAAATATGCGACTCTAACCGCTAGTTTGCGCTTTGCTTTGAACCACTGTAGCATACATTCTAGATAATGTAATGCATTAAATTATTTCGCATCCCAAATATTCTCTCTGGTGTGCACTATGTCATTTACTTATATCTGAATATGCTAAGACTAAAGCGAGTTCTTCCGTACTGGACAAACGGTTAATTTCAGCTTTGTTTGAGGATTGCTGAGCGTAATATAATTTATTCCCTTTGACTATTCTCAGATATTCATATGTTGATTCCGTGGCTTATGGCCTCGGCAATCTGTCCACAATTGTTCTCATGTACTCTCTGAGTGCAATAGACGACTACGGCTAACTAGGATTTCTGTGTCATCCCCAATTCTCAGCTTTAAATATATCGAATTTGTACTTCCGAGACATTATGATGCAGATGTTGTATATGTACTTGGCCACGTGTTTTCCACACCTCTCTGTTGTCTTAATATCGTCCATATTCCAGAGATATTCTGAATGATTGAAGTCTTTGTGTACGAAATACACCATTGTTTATAGTGTTATGTATACAACTTAGTGAACATTTGGACCAAATTATCCACAAGTATAGTCTTCTCATTTATTGATTCTTGATCATGTAAAACTACATATTCAAAAAATAATACGAATGAAAACATTTATTTTCAAGAATTTTTATTTTCTTCTTCTTTCTGTATCTTGTCAGGTCCCCCTAACGTTGACTATCACCCTTCATAGTGATGACCTGGGGGAAAATATCCAGAGTGGTATCCCCTTGCCTTCTTTGGAGGATTTTCTGTCGGGGTTACCTTCCCTTAGCTGGGTGTATCCAGTTTTATGGCGCTGGAAGCTCGCCATTCGTCCTCTCTCTATCTCCTATGGTACTTAGTAATATGTGCCACATTGCCCGGGGTTCGCGGGGTCTTTAAAAGACCTCTCGTGGACGCTAGAGAGTTGGACTTGATAGTAGTGTTACTGTTGTAAATGCAACATGGCGCTTTACGACATTTTGTAGAGGCATGCTTTCCAGCAAAACATACCCCATCGTAGCCCTACTACCCTTTTGAACCCCGACGTTTTATTATATTTAATGTAAATGACATTATCAAATGCACTTACTACGGCATATTTGCTAAGGTCTAGGCAAGACGAATAATTTTATTCACATAATATATAAGAAAACTTATAGTAAATACACATTTTCATTAATATTTTAAAGCTTGTCTCAAGCTTGTAAAGTAAATTATTATATATGTTTGTCTCCATTATCTTAAAATATTTAAGAGTAATTGTATTCGATTATTATTATACTTTTCTAAAGCAATTAGGATTTTTTATACGAATGAAAACGCCTGTTCCTAGAAGTTTTATTATATTTTATTTGAATGACATGTTTTGACTGTCCAAGGCATTATGAAATATTATTTGATAATGCCTTAGACAGGTGAAACATGTCATTTACATAAAATATTATGTAATGAAACTTCTAGATTTTCATATTAATTGTCTGGTGTTCTCAAATACTTAAAAATAAATTTTATCAAAAAATATTTATTTTATTCGAAAAAATATTTGGATTGTGTTAGAGATGTTTTAAATTTGGTGTTTCAGATTATTTAGAAAATATATTCAAAAGAAAAGATTTTCCACGTAAATTTACATTTAAATATAAAAGGAGAATTATTCTTATAAAGAACGAATTTCAAATTTAAATTACGTTTTCTGTACTTAACAGAATTATTATATATAACATGTCCTGGGGTTGTTTTCTGGAAATGTATTTATCTCTGAGCGTGCCTTGTCCGCCCTTTCGATAATTGGATGCTGTTTTTTCATCTCGCAAGATTGGTATTTTTGTCTATTGTGAATCTGAAACCAATTTGCAATGCCAAATAAAAATGTAGATTCTTCTTCAGATGTTCAGCACAGAGATGCTCTAGTCAACAAAGATCCAAGTCGCAAAAGGCTTTTGTTTTTTATTTCTGTATTATTACAAAATGCTCGCGCGTATCTTTATAATTCGAACAAAAATAAGGCATAGCTTGATTATTACTAGGGCTAACTAACTAACTAACTAACTAACCATCACGCCGTCTCCCTGGAAAGGTAGGCAGAAAGAATGGACTGCCATACTTTTTTTTCCTGACATATTTCTCTCGCTTCCTCAACATTCATACATCGTGTCATGCACGCGCGTCGATTTCTCTGACTCCTCACATGGCCGACATTCAATATTTGATTTATTTGATCGTGCCACGTTTTCCTCGGTCTTCCTCTATTTCTGGTTCCATTTACATCATTAACATATAATTTTTTTACCATTCTTTCTTCATTCATTCTTTCCATATGTCCAAACCATCTTAATGATCCTTTCATTATTTTGTTCATGACACCATCATTCGCACCGCATTCACTTCTTATATTTTCATTCGACACTCTATCATACACAGAGTATCCACACATTCGTCTAAGAGATCTCATTTCTACTGCATTTATTCTACTTTCATCCTTATTTTGCCAGTTCCATGCTTCGCTTCCATACATAAGGGTCGGTAGAAGAACACCATTGTGCACTGCCATTCTAGCTTTTTTGGATAGGTTTTTGTTTGCGATGATAACTTTAAGTGCACCATTCACTTTGTTGCCTGCCCCAACCCTTCTTTCAATATCCCTCTCCACTTGCCCATTTCTTGTAAACATACTACCTAAATACACGAACTCAACTACTTGCTCCAAATTTTCACCATTCACGCTAATGTTGCAGACTGTCATGGTTTCTTCCTTTTCAAAAATCATTACCTTGGACTTATTAACATTCATCATCAGATCATATTACTAGGACTTGAATTCAAATTCACCAAAAGCTTAAAATATTCTCTTCGAACGTCTCAAATATTATTTTATTGTATATTCTCTAACAATATGTTTACTGTTAATTAGAAAAAACAAGATGTTTTGTGTGAAAAATTATATGTTGTATTTTACAATTGAAATTTTTTCTTTGTTTTATTTGTAAAACTCAATTGACTTTTTTTTGTCGAGCGAATAATCTCTTGACGTCAGTCGAGACAATGGTTAAGAACGTGTAGATTGCGCAATCATTGGTGGCGTCACGTCGTCCACGTGTTCTCCCTCCTGGATAAATTATTTTTTCACCCCGTTTATTGTTTACTTGTCTTTTCTTTTCTTTCGTCATTTGTGTTCGAATGAAATACGACATACAATATGGGCGATGTAAAAATATTACGCTTAATTGCGTTCACCCTGAAATATTCTTAAATATAACCTCTGAAATACGAAATATATTCTCTAATAATTTTGGCTTAATGTCTATAGATCTCATTACACAAAAACGGCGTCTTTCAATTTTGAGCTCAAATTATTAAACTAAAATTTTACTCTACTAATTTACCTCAGTTTGGTTTGACTTCTTGTAATATTACATAGCATATCGCAATCATTATTGAAATATATTATACTCTCATGTGAACCACTTCATTTATAGTGTGGCATTACACAAATTAATTTAAAACAATTTTTTTCTTCTATATTCGCCATACTTTGTGTTGTTACGATGCTTTATTTCACTTTCTCTTTTTTATATTTTATATAAAAATATTGCTGTCCCTACCAGGACAGTCAGCCTCTTGGATTCCGAGGGGGGGGGGGGGGGCAAAATTCGACTATACCCAAAGACAAATATAATGAGCCATGTTGGGTATCTGTTTACGGGAGAGACTCAGAAATGAGGACATACCGCAACCCTCAAGTGGCGATGGGCGGAGCATGTCGCTTGCGATCCAGATGAAAAGTGGACAAGGCAACTGCTGTGCTGGTGGCCAAGGACGGCGAAGCGTGGAGTTGGGTGCCCACAGTTGCGTTGGCGCGACGATGTCGGAAGTGCCTGGATGCGGATCGCTCAGGATAGAAGAGAATGGAAAATGCGAGAGGAGGCCTACGTCCAGGAGTGGACGGTCAATACAAGCTGAAGAAGATGAAGAAGAAGATATTTTATATGATTTGTTTATAATTATGTTTTATATATTTTTATATACTTTGTATATACGAGTACAACACTTATGTTAAAAAAAATAAAATTACATAGACATGTTTCGGACAATCAGTCATTCTTCAGTGATACATATTATAAAGAAACATATTTAAAATATTATGTTATTATGAAACATGTCTAAGTAATTTTATTTTTTTAATATGTGTTGTATATACAAAGAATATAAAAATAAAATGAGAAATTTTATTTTGTTTTTAAACCACTATATTTTGTTATATCGACCCAATCAGCTTCCCGCCCTAACTTCTTCAGGGTTACCAAAATAATATTCTTAATTTAAAGAACGAAAACTTTTCCGTAATTACAAAAAAAAATTCACATCTCGAATAGTTTTTTAATGTATTATCAGCACATTACCTCACGTTATGATTTTTGACTAAACTGATGGCGTGTTTGTTAAACTATTTCAAGCGTTTTTCAATCATCTCCCATCTTTAAATATGGCACAAACACCGTCCACTTGACCCTCGTCAAAAATGTGATACCAATTTTCCGGCCCCAGGGACCGCGCCCCCGTCCCCGCCCCCTCTCCCTGCCCCTCCTCATCCCCGGCAATATGGCGAAGCTAACAGTATAAAGAATTACATTAAATAAAGGGAAATATTTTGTCTACATTGCAACCGCCTTGTTGGGGAGGACCCTGTTTTTTCATTTACATATTTAGAAGAGATGAAAAAATATTTAATTTTTTTATTTCATAAATTAAAGTGAATTATTAAATGCCTTTGACAAATAATAAAGTAGTTTTATTTTAAACACACAATTTTTTAGAATCATTTTTAAAATAACTAACTGACTTACCATCACGCCGTCACTCTGAAGAGGTAGGCATTACTAATTAATTAATTTTTTTTTAAGATTTTCAATCTATAATACTTACCACGTTTTTCTCTTAAGATTTTCAATCTATAATACTTACCACGCTGTTAGAAGCGCTATTTATACTGAAATCAGATCGCTTAATTAATATCTACTATTATTAAAGAAAGCGTATCTCCTTTATGCATTGTATTATGTAATATTCAAAGAATTTGTCTTTATTTTTGGCAGATCTAAAAATATATAAATTTCAAATTGATATAAAAAAATGTTTTTATAAGTATTTTACAAACATCTGTGCCTATGTACAGGCAATATGTTAATTTTGTGTACTCTCCTTAAAAATCAAGTATATCATATTGTTAGTTTCACTGACAAGACACGTCCAATTTTATAATCATTAGTTTTTATATACATTATTTAGTCGTAAAATGAAGAAATCTTCACACTAATATTAACATTTCTCAAGTATAAAAATTATATCTCATAGACAGACATATTAGAGATTAAGACGTTTGTACTGTATAATATAATTAATAACACTGTTTTTATTCCACTTTTATTTAATATTTTAAATATTTTTATAGAATAAAAATATTAATCACAGCATGTTTCAGAGGTGACCTCCTCCTTCCTCATGGGTAAATATTGTATATTACCGTGATATATTTACACCTGAGTATGATGAGGTCACTTCCAAAACACGTTATGGGGGTGTTGTGTGTCGACTCCAAATCCAACACAGTGTTTTGAATTCTTGGAACAAAAACAGTGTTTTGAATTCTATTACAAAGTTACACTTACTCACAAAGCAAGCGGATCCTTATTATAAAAATATACCTATTTATTTTTTATTGAATTGTATCCTTCTAGATATTCGTTTGTTTTTCTCAAACAGATGGTAGTAATTTCTATTTAAAATTATGCTCAGCAATTTTAGAAGTTTCCGAAATAAATCAAAATTGCGATAATTGCATGAAATATCTGTTGCCAAATATTTCACATATAACTATTTTAGGCCAATAATTACAATTTTCTTACCTATCAGAAGCAATATTTTTAAGTAAAATCTAAATATTTGTTTTTCAATATGCCCATATATGTGCAAAATAGTGTTTATTGTTTCTTGAACGATTTTGTTAAATTATTAGGTCCTTACATATGAAATTGGCGTTTTGCCGTACTGGCAACTTTGAGCTCAAATATCTTCTCTTTGGTTAGGAATTCCAAATTCAAATTTATACAGCTATTTACTCAAGTATTTGTGTTTTGAAAATTATAATTCATTTGTTTTTTCCTCAATTGTTTTTTTTCTTTGCGTCACTCAGTTTACAAAATGGAAAACTTGAAATATCGCGTTATTTACGAGTACGAGTTTCACCGTGGCACCAGTGCTGCAGAAACGGCTCGAAGGATTAATGATGTGTATGGCGACGGTGCCGCAAAAGAAAACACAGTGCGTTTTTGGTTCCAACGTTTTCGTTCTGGAAATTTCGACCTGCAGAACAAGCCCCGTGGACGGCCGGAGACCAAAGTTGATAATGAAGAATTGAAGGCTATTGTGGAAGCGGATCCATCGCAAACCACGTCCGAGTTACCTGCAGGCTGCGGTGTTAGTGATAAAACTGTTTTAATCCACTTGAAGCAAATTGGGAAGGTGAAAAAGCTTGAAAGGTGGGTACCTCACGAATTGAGTGAAGCAAATCAACAAACGCGCGTTGACTGCTGCGTTGCATTACTCAACCGGCACAATAATGAAGGGATTTTGAATCGAATCATTACCTGTGATGAAAAGTGGATCCTGTATGATAATCGGAAGCGCTCATCGCAATGGCTGAACCCTGCCGAACCAGCCAAACCATGCCCCAAGCGAAAATTGACTCCAAAAAAGTTACTTGTGAGCGTTTGGTGGACTAGTGCTGGTGTCGTTCACTACAGCTTTCTTAAATCTGGCCAGACGATTACGGCAGATGTCTATTGTCAGCAACTGCAAACCATGATGGAAAAGCTAGCTGCTAAACAACCGAGGCTGGTTAATCGCTCTAGGCCACTGCTGCTTCATGATAACGCTAGACCACAACTACACAACAGACGGCTACCAAATTAGAAAAGCTTCAATTGGAATGTCTAAGACATCCACCGTACTCTCCAGACCTTGCCCCAACAGATTACCATTTTTCTCGAAATTTGGATAACTTCTTGCAAGGGAAAAAATTCAACTCCGATGGGGCAGTCCAAACTGACTTCAAAGATTTTATTGATTCCCGTCCGAATGGTTTTTTTAGTAAAGGGATCGATGAACTACCTATGAAATGGCAAAAGTGCATAGATAGCAATGGTACATACTTTGATTAAATAAATATATTATATTTAAAAAAAATCAACTTTATGTTCCTCCCATACAAAACGCCAATTTCATATGTAAGGACCTAATATTATATGTAAAAACTTCAAACTAAATTTCATATTTTGATGGAATGACATGTTTCGTCTTACTAAGTTATTATTAAATTTTCATTTAAAAAACGGACGTTTCTTACTTAATTGCGAAAACTGATATCGATGAAATATAGTATAAAATAAAGTTATCTTAATTTACTTATTTAGTGATTCAAAAGGGTAGTAGGGCTACGATGGGGTATGTTTTGCTGGAAAGTATGCCTCTACAAAGTGTCGTAAGGCGCCATGTTGCATTTACAACAGCAACACTACTACCAAGTCCAACTCTCTAGCATCCACGAGAGGTATTTTTAAAGACCCCGCGAACCCCGGGCAATGTGGCACATATTACTTAGTGCCATAGCAGATAGAGAGAGGACGAATGGCGAGCTTCCAGCGCCATAAAGCTAGATATACCCAGCTAAGGGAAGGTAACCCCGACAGAAAATCCTCCAGAGAAGGCAAAGAGATAGCATTCTGGAAATTTTTCCCCAGGTCATCACTATCGGTGAGAGTCAACGTTGGAGAGACTTGACAGTACACAGAAAGAAGAAGAATATACTTATCACAAGTAAACCTATTCGGAAAATTTTGACTCTCTTTGAAAACCGTGAAAATTCTACATCTCACTGTCAAGACGGTTGCAAGGATAGAAGAATTCAAGGGCTCTTTCAACAATGCAATCTTATGTTTGCAACTCAGAGAGAAATATCTCCGAGCATATTCAAAACGAAAGCACTTAAATAAATATGATAGAGACTAACACCTTCAGTTCAATTGAAAGCGCTTACATATTAATAGTACTATTGTCAGCGGGAAAAGATTTCGGAAACATATGTAAAGACTATTATTAATTAAAATCATCCCGAAAGTCGGGAATAATTCAGAGCCACCATTATTCATACGAGCAAGAGAGAACGCACTAATTAAATTAGCGGGTGGAGTTAAAGACCCGAAAATTTCGCTGAAATATGCGTTTTTTCAGCGGTTTCATGAATAATTCTTGCCGGGAACAAAACCTACAATGCGTGAAACATATTAGGGGTAAGTCCAAACCCTTGTGTCGCCGTACGGTTGAGGGGCTTTTTGTCGACGCAGGCGGCTTCTGCTGTAAAAAAAGTTCTAAAATAATTTATGATTGGGTTATTAAAAATTGTTCTATTCCAATGTAGGTTAAACACATTTCGCCGTATTATGGAGTATGAAAGAACATTTTTTCTTCCCTGTTTTCTTACATTCAATGTTTGTAGGGCAATAATAAAATAATGTATTTATGAATTTCATGAAAATAACCTTTACAATGCTTTATAAAATGTATACCGTAGAAGAACAGTGTAGCATAAATGAAAGTGTTAAATTTAAAAAGTTTATAAAGTTTTCTCAAAAAATATTGTTGTACTTTTAAAATTCTAAGTTTATTATAAAATTAAAAAGATATAGATAAAATAATTTAAGAATACATATATTAACATTTTGTGCAAATTTCGATAACAGCTTTGCCAGTTGTCAGCAAATCTAGAGACAAGTAACTGGAAACTGTAGAATTTACTCTAAAACACTAGTGAAACCAGTATTTTTATAACTATAAGATTTTTTTAAATTTTGTTTTTATATAACATATTTTTAAAATCTAGATGGGCTGTTCACTCAATTTTACCATAAACCTTAAATTACTTATTATATCTTGATTGGATAAGGAAGAAATCTACATTCAAACCAAACTAAACCATAAAAAAGTATCACCTGTTTCACTTTGATAAATTTTAAAAGGATTGTTTTATTTTATCCTGTTCACTGTTTTCCTGGCTATAAAATGTAAAACGAGTGTAGTAAATCTCAAAATAAATAAAAGTGTGTTAATCAGTTTGTCATATTTAAATATATGATAAATTCATTTCAAGAAGTTGTAGATCTATGTGGTCTGTTCTCCAGAGTGTTGTTCCTCCTGTGAGATAGATTCCCAGCTGTCCTTCCATCTTTTAGGAGGTCTTCCACGACGAGTCCCATGAGGCTGATTGTGCAATACAATATAGGGGTCTCGTCTGATGGTGTCCATTCTTTGAACATGACCGTACCAGTCCATTTTTAGCTGTCTACTCCATCTTATATTTTCCTCAACTTCACATATATGGTCATTCTGATGTTCCTCACGCGATCTCTCAGTATCTTGCCTGCTATCGTCCTCAGTGTCTTCATTTCGGAAGTCCTCAAAACTTGTTTGGTCCTTACTGTGTCTGCCCTTGCTTCGACGCCATATGCCTTTGTCTTACGCATGCTTTATAGATATATACAATACATGTCACATTCATAATATACTAACAAACTAACTAACTAACCATCACGCCATTTCCTCGGAGGGGTAGGCAGAGAGGATGGATCGCCACAATGCTTTGTCCTGGCATAACTCTCGGGTTTCCTCGACATTCATACATCTTACCATGCACGCGCGTCGATTATTCCGACTTCGTATGTGGCCGCCTTTTAGTAATTGATTAATTTGGTCATGCCATGTTTTCCTCGGTCATACTCGGCTTCTTTTTCCACTCACCCTGCTTGTGTACATCTTTTTAACCATTCTTCTCTCATCCATTCGTTCCATATGTCCAAACCATCTCAGAGATCCTTTTTTTAATTTTATCCATGATGCAGTCATCTGCCTTACATTTTTTTTCTTATTTCATCTTTCGGTATTCTATTACATGTCCCTGACTTCCATACCGAAGGTTCCTGGTTCGATTCCCGGCGATGGCAGTGTGATTGTTACACTGTCTTTGGTCTGGGTAGAATTCAAGTGACAATAAAATGGCGATAGTTTGGCTACCTATCACATTTGACGAGAATCAATATTATAGCTAAAAAAATATATATACAGTAATTGGGTTCAAACGACCTGTTGTAAACAAAAAAAAAAAAAATTAAAATAAAAAAATTACTTTCATAATATACAATATAATATAACAGCTGGAAATGGGAAGATTTCTTCAATATTTAATGAAATTTTACAGAAATACTTAAGAATAAATGATTTTTTAAGACATAATCATTTGGCACGTATTTTGGTAATATAATATATGTATGAAAACAGTATTTTTATTGTATTACTAAACGGCCTTTAAAATTTGCGGGCTCGGGACTCAGGTCCGGCGCCGGGCCTAATTGCAGCCCTGTCGCCCATCCGATGTAATTACACAGAGGGTCAAAGAGACCACCCATTCTCAGGTCGCACAATGGAACCAAAATTTACTATGGAAATAATTCACATCCCCGAATGTCGCATTGATGTCATCCTAATGAAATGCTCTTCCTTGCTACAGTGTTTTGTGTTTTATTTCACGATTGTTACCGCTTTCGGCATGTGACAAACAATAAAATAAAACGTATTTGGTTTATATTGTGTGATTTAGATTAGATTATACGAAAAAATACGATGATCATGAAATTTTTATTATTACCTGTCAATTGTCAATAACAACAAACAAACAAAACCATCACGCCTTTTTCCCCATGGGTAGGCAGAGTGATGAACCGCCACACTACTCTTTCCTGACATACCTCTCTAGCCTACTCCACATTCATACAAGGAGTCATACACGCACATCGATTCTTCCGGCTTCTGACATGACCAACCTTTAAAATTTGATTAATTTAGTCATGTCATGTTTTCCTCGGTCTTCTTCGACTCAGTACTCTTTTTACATCGTTAACGTATACTTTTTTAACCATTCTTTCTTCACCCATGCGCTCCATATGTCCAAACCAACGCTACGATCCTTTCATAATTTTGAACATAATACCTTATTTTGCTCTACATTCCTATCGAATATCAGCATTTGAGATTCTGTCGTACATTGTTCTACCACACATACGTTTAGGGACCTCATCTCTACAGCATTTATTCTGCTCTCATCTTTCTTCTGCCAGTTCCATGCTTCCACACATAAGGGTCATTTCCTGCAGAAACTTTTGCCTGTCAATTTTCATTCATAAAATATACAAATTTCACAATACTTTTTTATAAGAGTTTTTTCTTAGATATTCAAAAACTTTGTTTTTCGTGAATTGTAATTCTATTTTCTAAGACGAATGTGTGGCAAATCTGTTTATGATAGAGTGACAAATGCAAGTATAAGAAGTGAATGTGGTGCGAATGAAAGTGTTATGAACAAAATAAGGAAAGGGTCATTAAGATGGTTTGGACACATGGAAAGAATGAGTGAAGACAGAATGGTAAAGAAGGTATATGTATACGGCGTGAACGGAGCTAGAAATAGAGGAAGGCCGAGGAAAACGTGGCACGATCAAATCAATCAAATATTGAATGTCGGTCACGTGAGGAGTCGGAAAAATCGACGTGCGTGCATGACAAGATGTATGAATGTAGAGGAATCGAGAGGCGTATGTCAGGACAGAACAGTGTGGCGTTCCATTCTTTCTGCCTACCCCTCCGGGGAGACGGCGTGATGGTAAGTTAGTTAGTTAGTTAGTAATTCTATTTTTAGATAATTTATGAATTATAATTCAATTGACAGAGTATTTTTCATTTTTGATTGGAGGAGGAGGAAAAAAAAGAGGAAGAAGAAAAAAGAAGACGTAGGAAACGATGAAGAAGATTATTTATATCCAACAATTATTTATTTCCCGATATCAAACTTTGCTGTTTGCATATGAATACGGAGTAAAAGTGAATCGTTAATGGTTTTATTTTATTGCTTTTACCCGTTTACTGATAGAGGATATAATTTCTATTACGAATATCTAAATTTATTAAATTTTATGTTATTAGCAGCCATAAAATAAAAGGGGATTCTGTGGAGATTGCGGGTCCTCCACCGCGGCGATGCAGCCGGCAGGGCGGGCATAAAAATAAAATAAACAAATTTCCACAGTGGACGGAAGGAGCGAGGTGAGAGAGGTGCCATGACGTCATTTCCTGCAGAAACTTTTGCCTTTCCCGCCATATTTACTTTCTGCAGTTTCCGGCGAGTGTTGCCAGCTGGGCCAACTGACAAACTTTATTTGGAAATAACGAAACAATTGAAATTGAAGACCAGCGTCATTGGTGTTTCATATTTTTTTTATTTAATTTAAATCACAACTTTACTGAGATTTAATATTAAAAACAATTTCGAAGATGATCATTATAAAAACATCACATTTGTTGTATCTGGATTTGTAGGAAAAATTATGTTTATAAAGAACAAAACAAGTTATGCGGATTTCCGAGATGAATTAACTGAGGACGATACCAGGCAAGACACTAAGAGATCACGTGAGGAACACCTGAATAAGAGACACCAGCCGACATCCCTATATTGCACTACACAATTTGCCTCACGAGACTTCTTAAAATATGAAAGGACAGCAAGAAATCCACCTCACAAAAGAAAAAATAGTTTACAGATAAGGAGGGATGGGTGCACACTTACCCATTTCTTCAGACTTTTCGAATGATTATCTTCGACAGCATTAGCACAGACTGTTTTATCTGTGGGGAGAGCAATCAAACTACTGAACATGATCGCTTCGGAGATCGACGTCTTTCATATTCGTGAAAGTACGTTCAAAAGACAAATACTCTTGACTAGAGTAGAGTATCTTGTTATCCTAATGTCGAACCATCTCTCATGCGTTCCTGTTTTTTTTTACCTGTTCTCAATAGAGCCTTTAACTATAAATGTTGTTTTTACTATCTTTTGAGAAAATAAACTGATTTGATTTGATTTTATTTAAACGGCTCTACCGATTTAGATGAATTTGTTGTGGGTAGTTTAAATTCACAATTAAACCCGGTAGGTGACATGCAGACGCACTACAGAGAGCCAGAGCCAATAGAGAGCTGTAGTCGAGTGTGAAAATTAGAAAGATCTTATATTTGGGTCATGTGCTAAGGGGAGAAAATTACCACCTCCTTCGACTGATATAAATGGGTAAAGTGAAGGGACGTCGGGGAGTTGGTAGAAGGCAGCTGTCCTGGCTGCGGAACATCAAAGAGTGGACAGGAATAACAAGAGTTCAGAACCTGTTCCAAGTGGTGCAGGATAGTGATGCCTCCACTGCAGTGATCGCCTACTTTGGGGGGACCTGACATGGCACAGAAAGAAGAAGTAGGTGACAGTTAAAACCTTCTGGCAAGTTCATGAATACTTGACCTTCTGAGAATAATTCATAGTTATGTTTGTTTACCACAGATGGCGCTGATGACGAATTCTGTGGAATTCGATTTTTATCTTGCTAGCTAATAATAGCAGGCAAGTCAACGTTCGGGCAGGACAACGTCTGTTAGGTCTTCTAGTATTTTTATTAAATTGAAAACAAACGCAGTATTAAATTCAACTAAATATTGGTAACAAATTGGTTCTATTATAGTGGAGCTTATTTACAGCTTACGTTCCCGTACGCCGCCTGCTCGAGGGGTGGCGTTACTCCCCAACAAGTGGCACCCCAATCGAAATGTAATTTACAGTATTTACAGGGTCGTAAGCCACACACGCTGCACTAACTTACTGTGGCCCCTTGTGGATCTTGTGAGTGTGTTCTTAGTTCGCGCTCACCCCTCATCGTTTAAGATTTTGACTTAGGAGGTTCCTAATTTAATGATTCATTAGGTTTACGCCTACCATATTTATATAGAAAGCTGATACGGGTCTCATGAGTGAGCTAAATTAAAAATGTAATTTTACGTGTGAACTAAAAATATCTAGAATGAAAATATTTTAAAAACACTTTTATATTCTGTTTTAACACCACTTTATTTGTGTTAAACCAGAATATAATAGTGTTTTAACGAACCTACTGGTTTCGCTCTTGCCGGAGCTTCGTCAAGATTACAGAAAAATTCTAATTGATAGTCAAAAAATGTGTTCAAGTCTACAGTTTTTCAAGACATTTGTCAAAAGTGTATTTTATAAATTAGTAACAACCTTTTAGAATTCGTTTCAGAGTATATTTGAATTTCTTGACAATGTTTTAATAGTCATATGCGGCCAAATCCCATGCCGGAGTGTAGGGTTGAGAAGAAGAAGATGATGAAATGATAGTATTTCATTGATTTGATTTGATTTTCCATGCGTTCAAACCATATAAATGGTCTGATCATTATTTTATTCATTACACTGCTGTGAACTTCTAATATTTTCATGTAACACTCAATTTATTTTTTGATTTTCTTTAAAATAACTAACTAACTAACCATCAAGCCGTCTCCCCGAAAGTGTAGGCAAAAAGTATGGACTCTCACACTTTAACCGATGCAGCACTCCATCCTTCTCTTTTCGCCCCGCTTTCTTTTAAATTATTATGAATAATTAGTTATTTCATCAAAACTATAATATACACCTTTAACCTTTAGACGCCCAATGGTCCCGTACGAGACCGCGGATTTGCGTCGTTCAATGCCCAACGGTCCCGCACGTGACCGGTAATTATGGTGCATTTCGTTATCGGATTACACAGATTTATGAAAATTGTATTCAAAATATGAATATTAACTTACGTATATAATGTATTTGAGATACCGATCAATAATTTTATTTTCGGTTCTGCGTTACAAGGTTGACTATTGAAATATGTGTTGTTTTAGTACGGCCCGCCTAATAAAACACAATCTACACCACTGCCTAAAATAGGTCTATGCATAGACAAATGTTTCAAAATTTGGCACTCGAAAAAAATGTTTAAATAATTTTTTTTTAATGTTTTTATTTTAAAACTTTTGTTAAATATAAACATTTTTTTATTTTGATAATGCTTTTTATTTTACCTAAATAGAATGAGTCATTTTAGAGATGTGATTATTTTTATAACACCTACGCGTAGGTCGCAAGTCACCTGAATAGTTGCTTGGGCAGTGGGCTACCTTTATTGCACGCGGCGCACGTGTATTTAAAGGTTAAATGAAATTTGAAAAACTGAAAATCGTGAAAGATAATAATGCATTTTTTACGATTTAATACCTGGACTATGCATTGAAATAGAGAAGTGCCCTATTTCAAAACATCACTTGTATAATAGTATAAACAATAACTTTTCTCCATACATAAACATAACATATATGTTTACAACTGACATAATATTGTTTCCTAGATCAAAACTGGCAACCATTCAAAATAATCCCGTTGTAAAGCAAATATTTATGTGGGAGAATTCGGTAAACTTAACCACTTAAATGTTTATTACAGTTGATAAGAAAATCTTGGCACGTCCTAGGTACGGTTATTCGAACAAAGTTACTTCTCTCCGTCTCCTAGTGTCTACGTTAGTGACGGGATTAATCGATTTTGGAAATAATCGATTATTACAAATTACTTTATTAGCAAAACACAACATAAGTCCCGATGACAAAATATCTATGACCCCTCTTAATCACATAACCCTTGTTTTTTTACACCATAAACTGTTTTAGAGTTTAGTTTGATAACTGCTAAAAGTATTATCAAACTAAACACTTTTGGTTACCTACCCTTTCGAGAATACAAGGTGGTGGTTAGTTATATATTGTAGTTAGACAGAAGGTCCCACCACATACCCGAGGCTGTTATTGGGTGCAGCGGCACTCTTTCGTCAGCTTCGCTCGTACACTTCCTAGGCCTGTTCCTCATCCTTCCGGAACTAACATTTTAGATTTCAAGCGTATCGGGATGCCTGGCTACATTTTATTGACATGGTTCTGATCTCTTCGGGATATGTGCCCAAAATACTTTAACAGTATTTTCTAGATACCCAGCTGGTCAATGATCGATTGGTTTGGTCTTCTACGCAGCATTCGCCGTATTAAAGGGTATACAGGCAAATGCAATATTAAATACATCATTTTTAATGTACAAATTGAGGTTACTTAATGTGTTATTGATTTGATTCGCAAAGTTATTAATAACTTAATCCCACAAATATATACTTTTTCATGTTCTCTGTGTACCTTAATTGATAAAGTTTTAAGCCCAGATGGTGATAGTTACAGGTTTTTATAACCATCACTGAAAACTCTATTTTACATTGCATATTTAATTCCTGTAATAAATTTTCTTAAAATAATGAGTAAATTATTTTCTTTGAAGTTCTAAAATTGTCATTCTTCTCAAATTATTGCATGTTATACAAGCTCGTATAACGAAGCCACTCTATCAGTATGTACAATGAAATGAATCCATATACCTATATATATTTTTAATTGTTTTATTCCATTTGTTATTCTTCTGTTTCCAATCGGTTCCGGCAGCTCGCTGAGATCTAAATCGAGTAAAATATATTATAAATACAAATTTGTTGTATTCTTACTCTATTTATTACAAACTAGCTGACCCGGCAACGCTTCGCTATTGCTAGATTACACCTAAGTACACCCAATATATATTAAAGAAATACAAAAGTTCAATATCAATTATTTTATTGGATAAAATGACATGTGTATAGGTGCAAGAGTGTGTGTATCCTAATTCAGTTCATATCTTTAAAACATTTTTTTAATCCAAGCAAACTTGCTGTGAACTTGAATAATACTAATGTGAATTGAACAATTGAAGGCTGGACATTATTACCAAGGTGGCAAGTTTACAAAAAGTCTGAAATGAGTTTTTGATGCCAATTGGTCTTAAACGTAGCTGTGCAAAAGCGCGTTATGATTAAATAATATAGTGTAGTTCAAACGTTACCCTAAAGATGTCACCCAAAAAAAAGTTTATATTTATCTTTTTCAGCTTTATGTTTAAACCATTAAACGTCCAGTCTTAAATTTTTTCCTTAATATTTTAAGTGAAATTAAAAAAACAAATAAATATACTATATCACATTTGCATAAAACATTCATACATATACAATTCATATCCGTTCACTCCTGGGCGTAGGCCTCCTCCATCTGCTTCAATGTCTTCAATGTCGTCCCTCCATCGAAGTTGAGGACGTCCTGGGTTTCGGGTTGCAGTTCATCTATCATCAGGGCTGCGAGCGGCATGCCATTTTAGCGCTGCCACTCTTCCGATGTTGTCCGACACTCCTGTTCTGGCTCTAATAGTGGTGTTTCTTACCCCGTCCATTATACTGATTCCCAACTTTCATAGCTCTTTGGACAATTCTTAATTTAATAGCGCTTTTCTGAGACAACGTTATGGTTTGAAACCAATAAGATAACACCGGCAGGACACAGCAATCCAACACCTTCAGTTTAAGGTTGATGGGGTTCGTGGGCTTTTCAAAATATGCTTTGTTCGATTTCTGCGATTTGATTTTCTCCACTCAGTACTATTGTGTAATCCAAATATATATATATATGAATCGACTATTTTGATTACGGTGTTGTCTATTGTGATTTGTACAGGAGTAGGTACAATGATTTTTGTTTTCCCAAAATGCACGCATAGTCCTATTTCCTTTGATTTTTTATTTAGTTTTTCCAAAATCGTGGATATTTGCTCAGCCATATACACATGGACCATGAATCATATTTTTTGATACAATTTCAGCCAATTGAGGATAAACACTTGAATCAGGAATTTCAGCTGAATACATCTAACGTGTTTCCCCAAATAGGCGATGATGTTAAAATGATATCCATCTTTGCCCTGCCACCGTCATCTGCTGTAAATAAAATTTTATTTTTTAAACGTTTGTAAGACATACGTTATATTGAGTATTATAAAATAAGCTTATTATATTTTACCTCATGGCGGGTTATCGAAATATGTCCTAATTCCATAATTATAACCATATACACATGGACCATGAATCATATTTTTTGATACAATTTCAGCCAATTGAGGATAAACACTTGAATCAGGAATTTCAGCTGAATACATCTAACGTGTTTCCCCAAATAGGCGATGATGTTAAAATGATATCCATCTTTGCCCTGCCACCGTCATCTGCTGTAAATAAAATTTTATTCTTTAAACGTTTGTAAGACATACGTTATATTGAGTATTATAAAATAAGCTTATTATATTTTACCTCATGGCGGGTTATCGAAATATGTCCTAATTCCATAATTATAACCATATACACATGGACCATGAATCATATTTTTGATACAATTTCAGCCAATTGAGGATAAACACTTGAATCAGGAATTTCAGCTGAATACATCTAACGTGTTTCCCCAAATAGGCGATGATGTTAAAATGATATCCATCTTTGCCCTGCCACCGTCATCTGCTGTAAATAAATTTTTATTTTTTACACGTTTGTAAGACATACGTTATATTGAGTGTTATAAAATAAGCATATTATATTTTACCTTATTGTCATTGACAGTCTCATCGACACACCAACATATGAATCAATAAAATAATTTTAATGGAGAAATGAAAGGCATATGTTGCGCCACCGGAAAAATGAAACTGCTTCAACTTGGAAAACCACCTCCATTAAAAACTTTGCTTGCCGGATAAACCGCCGAATCAAAGCACTTCCTTTAACATAGTGAAATATAAATAATGCTTTCAAATAACGTTGTTTGGTGCAGAAATTGAAACAACTCGATTCATGCCAACTTTCAAAGTAAAAGGGCAAATGTATCGTACAGTTGGCTCCCTGCTTCCGTTCCTAGATGTTTAACAAAAATTTCTACAAATGTATTTCATCGGTTAATGCAATGATAAATTGAATCCACGCTGCAGAATTTCTACCAGTATTAAAAGGTCCTTAACAAAAAAACAATTTAATGTGTTTGTTCAAAACAGCAATTGACATGAGGGCATCTGATACACACAGGACTGTTAATCATCAGACAAAACACCTGCTAGGCAATATGTTTCGACGTTAAAACAATAAATCCAATCAGTGGCGAAGAACCAAAAAAAATAATACAGCGCAAGTAACTATTATTCGTACCGATAAATGATTTGAGATTATGAAGACCATCACATTTTGAAATTTTAAAATAGAAACAGAAATTCGATATTAATCTGTTTTAATCAGACTAAGCTTCGCTCTGAAGAATACATTCTTTGCGAGATGAAGTTGTAAATGATGGTAATATGACTAACAATTTTGGCATCATCTTATAAAAGGTAGTCCACGTCATATGCCCGAGTACGCTTAAGATGAAATTGCATATGTTCGTCACTACTTGGGACGATATACAACAGCTCTTACTTCCTGGAAAATCGCCGGTGGATAGGCATGATATCACAGCACGTGTTTTCAGACAAAAGCTAAAATAGCTGTACGTTTTCATGGTAAAAGTTAATGTTTGGGTCTGTGCGCTGCTGGATGTATCACTATAACAAAATTACTTCAAACCCAATTGATGATGTAGAATGTGTCCATAAGGATCTGCATGAAGTTGATGAAAAATATGATTCATGGACCTTGTGGTACACTGATTCCAAATTCAATATGCATGATAGACGGAAAATGCTCTAAGCGGTTCCTCGAGTATTAGTATCCAACACAATTACAGGATACGATGGATATCCTTTATATAGAAGATCAGCAGAAAATGGTGGTAAATTAGCAACTAAACAAAAGAGAAACGGTGACATCGAAGTAGACAATCGGTGGGTTGTTCCATATTCGCCATTGCTATCAAAAACATATAAATCGCACATTAATGTAGAAAACTGTAATTCCTTTAAATGTATCAAAAAAAATTGTAAGTACGTTAAAAAATGCAATTTTTGTTGTGCATCCAGAAAGAAGTGAAAATGAGTGAGGAAATCACACAGCATCAGGTTGGAAGATAACTAAGCAGCAATGAAGCTGTATGGCAAGCTTTCATTTCCCATTCATTAACGATTTCTGGTTGTTGTTCACTTAGCGGTACATCTAGAAAGCGAATGCGTTTATTTCACAGCTGCAAATGTACCTGAATCCAATGGCTACACAACTGCTTTCTTCCTGTTATGTCAAAATGACGCGTTTGCAAAAATATTGCTGTATTGGAAGTGTCTACGTATTATACATTAAATGCGAACAGAAAATCATTTGAACAATGCAAGCGCGGAGGGCGATTCGACCTGGCATTTTCAAAGAAACTATGATAAGCGGACCACACCGTGCATCCCAATCAAGATGAATATTCTTTTTTACGCATGTTGTTGGTAAATGTATCCGGTCCGACGCCTTTCCAACAATTGAGAATTGTCAATGGTGTTTCACATGCCACCCACGGTGCATGTAAAGCTCTAAAGTTATTGGAGAATGACTGACACTGCGATGTATGCATTGATGACGCGTGCTACACGTCACACCCAAATCAAATTAACCTATAGTTTGCAATAATACTGACCGCCTGCTTTCCTTCATCTCGATCAGAGTTA
Source organism: Lepidostoma basale (assembly GCA_022606425.2). Taxonomy (NCBI): domain Eukaryota; kingdom Metazoa; phylum Arthropoda; class Insecta; order Trichoptera; family Lepidostomatidae; genus Lepidostoma; species Lepidostoma basale. Next base: position 2,056,843 of record JAHDVF020000729.1, on the reverse strand, counting down.
TGGGAGAAATATAAATTGCACATGGCCGAAGATATTCTTGGTCGAATATGTATGGGAAATTCAAATATGAACATGGATTTCACAGCAGAAATCTAAAACGAAGCATTTATAATGATTGAAGATTTGTGCTTGGGAATCACTCACAAATCTCTCGATAAATTGGGAATGCCACCACCGAACTGATCTGGTGGTATTTCATGATAGATAAGCCAAGAGGAACAGATAAAACGTTCCTAATTTGATTGATTCTGAGAGCAATTAGATCCTAAAATCATATAGCCTTAGCCCTTGCGTTATCCGGAATAGACGCGACATTGTTACCAAGTGGAAGAACTGTTCATTTCGCTTTGAAATTGCCATTGAAAACGCAATTGATTGAAACTCCTGCATGCAACATTTTAAAAGCATCTGGAATTGGGAAAGTATTGCAGAAATCCAAACATATTTTTAAGAATCAATGCACAATTGCACACATAAAAAACACTCGAGGCTCTTAATCAATCATTGTAAGATTTGCGTGGAAACATTAGACCATTTGGAAACGCATTAATATTACTTGCAGGAGATTTTAAGGAAACATTACCTGTAAATCCTTAATCGACGGCAGAGAATGAAATAATGCTTGCCTGAAATAGCCTTATTTGTGAAGACACGTAAAAACATTGAAAATAACTACAAATATGCGTGTTCAGCTGCCAAATAATCAATCAGTTGAAATTTTCTTACATCAATTACCGGAAATTGGAAACCGAAAGGTGCCAGTTGATCTAACTTCAGGACAAATTTCATTGCCTCGTAACATCTGCAATTTAGCGACATCAAACGAAGCGGTACGACTTCCAATGAGTTTCCGCTTGTATGGCATTTTGTCAACCTAAAACCAAAATTTAACAAATTTATGTAATATTATTTTAACATAATTCAGTGATATAAATTTAGAAAAAAAATTTGATTTTTAATTTTATTGGCTACATGGTATAATACAACTTGTATTTTAACCCTCCAGTATAATACAACTTTTATTTTAAAAACTAATTAAAATCATGACGCAACAATGGCCGGGTCGTTTTTTCATGTAGTCAAACATAACCTAAAATAATACGTAAGTAAAACGATATTTAATTTCTTCTCTATAATTTATAACTACAGCTTTGAAATATGTAATGCGGAAATATAATCTGCATTCATTTCAACGGCAAAATAGAATAACCTGAAGATATATATATGAATTAGAAATATAAATATTAACTTACAAAATATTGCGACGCAATCGAAAGTTTCGATTCGAAACATATCAGATGACAGCTCAGAGACCACGTGATCAATCGAACGGCTAGAAGTAATTAATAACGAAAACAAAGTTTCGTTTATAATTTGAACTGCGATCAATTTGAACGATGCCGTAAATACACCCAATATATATTAAAGGAATCCAATTAAAAAGTCGTTCATAACCTCAAAATGACACTCACGTAAAAATTAACAAATAATTTGAACTGCGATCAATTTGAACGATGCCGTAAATACACCCAATATATATTAAAGGAATCCAATTAAAGTCGTTCATAACCTCAAAATGACACTCACGTAAAAATTAACAAATAATTTGAACTGCGATCAATTTGAACGATGGCGTAAATACACCCAATATATATTAAAGAAATATAATTATTAATGTACATAACCAATTATTTTAGTACGTAATAAGTAAAACGTATTAAGTATTATACATCCCAAAGTAAAACGCAATATATTGGACTGTCAGAAAGAAAAACACATTGTTGCCACTACACAAAATTACATGGAGACTGAATTCTCTCCAGACCATGTCAAACGAATATAGACTCAAAAGATTGATACTCAGGTGATACGAACATTAAGGTCTATATTCGTTTGCACTACGAAAATTTTCAATTAATTGATTAATTTATAAAGTTAATTAGAGCTCGATTAATAACAAAAATATGCCTATGACGACCGCTGAATTCCAATTAGTCCATTCTCCAAATTTCAAAAGGATCAGCTCAGGAATAACCTCAGAAATAGTCGACACACACCCGGAAGATCGCCTTTTATTTATATAGATTGTCTACTTATTCTACCGCACTTGGCACGATCAAATAAATCAAAAAATGATTGTCGACCACATGAGGAGTTGGAGAAATCGATGTGTGTGCATGATACGAGAGAATTATGTCAGAAAAGAAGAGTGTGGCGGTCCGTTTTTTCTGTCTACCCCTTCTGCAAGACGGCGTGAGGGTTGGTTAGTTAGTATTATTAAATTATCTAAATTTTCAATTTATTAACTTGGTTTCCTATTATCAAAACTGGTCAATCGATAATCTTAATACTCATATCTTGAATACTAATCAATCGAATAACGCGATGATTAAATCCGGCCCATCGCTAATCCACACTTCACGAAGATTCTAGTTCGTGAGCCAAGGGGTAATTCATAAATCTCGGCTCTTCATACTTTCGTCGTCAAATCCAACGATTTTTATGATTCTACACGAAGATTTCTTTTCATAAGAGATTTAGAGATTTTTCTACGCACTTGTAATGTTGTGGGACCAAGAAGTTGGGCGCCGAAACTTTTAAGTGAAAAAGAGAAAAGTGATCAAACATGTACCTGTGAATCGAAAGTAAATTTACTGAATCCCTAACTGAAAATCAATGTGAGATGACGCATTCAAAAGAAGAACATAAAGAATAAGAGAAATCATTTTGTTTATTCAAAAAATAAATATATTTACCATACATAGCAAAATTAACGATACAAATACAACAAAAAACACACCATCACGCCATCTCACTAAAGGGATAGCTAGAAATAATGGACTGGCATACTGTTCTTTCCTGACATGCTTTTCTCATCCCTTAAACATTTATGCTGTTTGTAATGTATTTTGAGTAAATAATAAATAAAATGAAATTCTCAATTTCTCAACATTACAACGCAAAACAAACAAACAAAAAAATGTATTTATCATATATTAAGTCTTACAATATTTATAAATAGTCTGCGATCTTAAAATTGTATATATTATGACAATTAAAAATTGGGATTTGTCATAAAAGAAATTCTAATTCACGGAAGAGAGAATTTCTTCTTATTTTTTTAATATAAACAACAAAATAATTTTTCAAGAATCAATTGTATCTCAATAGAGACGAATATGCAAATTGGAAACAGAATATGGTTGATCAAGGTGTTTACAGGACTTATGACCTGTCATTGATTGGGTTAAGCGCACGCTTTATGTAATACAACATTCCCCATTCCACCTTATTTTTTTTATAACCACCATGTCTGACAAATTTTTGAAAAATAGTTTTTGTTTCAAGCCCCATTATTGATATTTTCCCATTATTTCCATATGTGTTTTGTGCTAAAATAAGTTTATTTACCAAATATTTTGGAGCAGCTACTGTAGGAAACTATATAATTTAATGTGTTTTGGAAGAAATTTGACAGCCTCATTAATTAACTCCCTTCGTAAATATATTATTTATAAAAAAAAAACTAGGAAGAAAAATGTTTTCGAAAAGAGAATAAATTAAGACATAATCTCTTCATACAGCTTTCCTTGGACGGAGTTCGCTCTATTGAAAGAATGTCTAAAAACATCGATATTTCATTCTCGTATCGCAACAGCCTCGCTGAAAAGGGACATTTCTCTTATTTTTTCTTCCCTTCTTCTTCTTCTTCACAGTCACAAAGAATGAGATAAGAAACAAAGAGAGACGTCAGAGATAAGATGTCGCTATGTAAGAAATTTTCAAAGTGTTTTATCGGGACGGTAATAGGCACTTGATAATTTATATTATTTTTTCCGAAAAGAATTTATAATCGCATCATTCACAAATTGGACGAAACTTTTAACGACTTGGAATAATTTTAACTTCAACAAAATGAATTTTTAAATTACCAGTAATAATCATAATGGATACTTTTAACGATTCATTTACGGAAAAAATACTTTTCGTGTTTTTCGAGGGAAGCAATTTCGTTAACTTTAGACATAAACCGATATTTTAATTAGATATTTCCCAAGAATACTTCTTCTGTTTGACTCACTTTAAGAATTACTTTATCACTTGACGTTTAAAATGTAACAGAACCACGATTTATTGCCTAACTAACTAACTAATCATCACGCCATTTCCCCGGAGGGGTAGGCAGAGAGGATGGATCGCCACACTGGCCTGTCCTGGCATACCTCTCAGGCTTCCTCTACATTCATACATCGTACCATGCACGCACGTCGATTATTCCGACTTCGAATGTGGCCGCCTTTTAGTAATTAATTAATTTGGTCATGCCATGTTTTCTTCGGTCGTCCTCGGCTTCTTTTCCCACTCACGCAGCTTGTGTACAACTTTTTAACCATTCTACTCTCATCCATTCGTTCCATATGTCCGAACCATCTCAAGGATCCTTTTTTAATTTTATTCATGATGCAGTCATCTGCCTTACATTTTTTTTCTTATTTCATCGTTCGGTATTCTATCATACAACGTTTTCCCGCACATTCTTCTTAGTGATCTCATTTCTACGGCGTTTATCCTGCTTTCATCCTTCTTTTGCCAGCTCCAAGCTTCACTTCCATACATGAGGGTTGGCACTAGAACTCCATTGTGTACTGCCATCTTTGCTTCTGTGGATATATTTCTATTTGCAGTTATGACTTTGAGTGCGCCATTTATTTTATTCCCAGCACGAACCCTCCTTGCTTTATTTTGATGATTTATTGCCTTATTTTGTTTAACACTATTATTATATATACGAGTATATCTCAAAAAAAATATAGCTACCGACGTTGAAAATTGACGCAATATTTTAATGTAAATTTACATTCACTAAATCGTGGGTTTTAAAAAAAAAACATATTGATTGTTACTTGAACAATTAAATAACGAACAGATAAAATCGTTCGTTATTTAATGCTCTCTGTCACCTGCTCTTTTTAACGTTTACATACAGAATGCGATTGACGACTTGAGAGAGAGAATGAGTCATAGAGAAGGTGTAAGGATACACGGGCAAAAGATAGACATGATAAGGTTTGCTGACGATATTGCTATGGTTGCTGAAAGTGAGGAAGAACTGCAGGAGGCCTTAGATACTTTGCAAGACATTCTTCAAGATAGCTACAACATGAAGATAAATAAGGACAAAACAAAGCTGCTGACTGTAGGCCGAACGCAACATCAGATGAGAGTAGTGATGTCAGGAGTTCCACTAAAGAACACCAAGGAGTTTGTCTACCTCGGGAGCAAAATAACATGGGACGGTCGGTCTAAGAGCGAGGTCGACAGCCGTATACATCAGGCTAGGCTTGCATTTAATAAAAGGTCGAAAATAATAGAATCAAATAATATAGACCTAAAACTGAGAATACTCCTCATCAAGACCTATGTATGGAGTATCTTGATGTACGGCTGCGAGACATGGTGCCTATCCGAAAGGGATAAGCGGAGACTAGAGGCTTTTGAGATGTGGTCCTATAGAAGACTCTTTAGGAATTTCCTGGAGAGACCACATCACGAATGAGGAAGTTCTTCAAGGAATCGAAGGAGGAAGGCACTTGCTCAGGACCTTGTCCGAAAGGCGTGCAAGATGGATCGGCCATGTAATACGTCAAGAAGGTCTCTTGCATGCAATAATGGAGGGTATGATCGAGGGGACAAACTCTAGGGGACGCCCACGCCGAGAGTATCTGGAGGACCTGTTGGTGGACGTACGCTGCTCATCATATGCAGATCTCAAAAGAGCCGCACAAGACAGGGAAAAATGGAAGAGAATAATGGAGGAAATTGCTGCAAACCAATCCCAGGATTGAAACCAGAGAAGAAAAAAATCGTTTATTTTCTATAAGAATTATTATAGGTAGTAAATATCACGAAAATACCAAAATTGAGCGAGATTCCAAAGCACTGGTGTATGTAATGGTTCAGAGTATGAATCTAAGGTAATGAATGTAGTTTAATATACCTACATGTATTGTTAACAATAATTATGCAGCAAGAGAAAAATATAATCAGTTATGTATTTGGATATACTTGCGGAAACATTTGGTTTGAATTTGTATTGTATTAATCGATATTATTTTCTATTTGACGTATAGCAGACGAGTGTTTTCTTCAATGTAATATAATTAATACTACTTGAAACCCGTGATATATTCACCGACCTAAATCAAATTCTACATAAGGTTTCATAGCTTGTCTGTTTGTTTAACGTCAAACAAATCAAAAAATCAAAATAATCCAGAATCGTTCTCGGACATGCGTATCGTGTGCATTTCGAATTATTTATGGAGGGGAAAAAAATATTCCTCTCTCGTATTCAAAAAAATTTCCTACTCATTCAATGACGGCATTTGGGTTTTGTCTATTTATATTATGATATTACAGAGTTGTATACCAGTGTTCGCCAGACAAAGAACAAAGTATTATATTTTGAATGTGAATTTACGAGTACAATACAAAGTGAAGGCAAATACAGGAATATAATAGAATAAATAGAGAAACCTTTCTCCCAGTTTGTTTTATCGTCACTCCTCACTCCTGCAAACACTCGTTAGCCACACGAAACAAGAAATCGAATTCCATTACCGAAAATATTTATTACTCACACGTATCATTGGGAATATTATTAGTTTGGCGTAAATGGCCGAATAGTTACGAGCGCTCCCGATAATATCTCCCGTCCCCCGGGACAGGAGCACAACGCGGGCTGGTTCCCACAGTAAACTTCCACTCCTATTCCTATTTCTATTCCCGCAAAGATTTGATCCCATTTGAGCATTTTGTGTTCAGATTTGCTCCAACCGCGATACTCGATACTTTATAAGTCTATCGTTCCTGCGTTAGGATAGGTACGTATATACAGTAGGTGCTCAATGTATTACGAATATTTTATGCATTCTATTTAAAACAATTTTGTCTCTTCGATTTTGTTATATGAAATTTCATGGTTGAAGTTCATTGTAATTAATGAAAATATTTTATTTTTATTAAACTTTCTTAAAGAGCAGAATATGACATCGAGCTGCCAAAACCGGTCAAAGACAAAAACATTAATGGATTTTACTAAATATGCATTTAAAAAAATAGATATTTATTTATTTTCATTTTGTATTCGAACTACGCTTTGCAACCAGTACATTACAGATGTTTTCTTACCATTGATGTTTTTGGGATATTTTCTTCTTCTTAAAGTGCCCTGTCAGGTCCCTCCGACGTTGGCGATCACTCTGGTAAACTCTTCCCTATCCTGCGCTGTTCGGAATAGCTCCTCCACAGTTCCGATTCCCGTCCATTCCCTTACATTGCGCAGCCAAGAGATCTGCCTTCTCCCTGCCCCCCTACGGCCCTCTATTGGGATATATTGTATTATATTAAAAAGTCCATAATGGATAAATGATTTTTACAATATAAATATATTTAAAAAATAAATATTTAACAACTTTTCACATATTTTTAGATAAATAAAATTAACATCGAGAGGATGGACCCAGCGACAATTCCCAAGATCGTAACGCACAAGACTCCAGAAGGCTGTCGACCACCACGAGAAAAAGCTGGACGTGTTCACCACAGGACAAAATTGATATCATGTGTAAACAGATCTCAAGATCTACATTAAGGAGAGGAATAAAAAGAAAAAATTTAAATAACATCATATTTTGAAGATGTACTCCGTCTTCAGGTGTCACGTGTAAATATTGTTATTAAAAAATATGTCAGTATAAATACATTAAAACTGCTTTTATAGAATGTTGAAATTTCTTCCAAATAATAAATGTAGTTCCACAGTCTTACACTCAATATAAAATTTTTAAAAAACTTCTTAAGTGGAAGGCCGAGGAAAACTTGGCAGGATCAAATCAACCAAATATTAAATGTCAGTCACGTGAGGAAACTTAGAAATCGGCGTGCGTGCATGACACGATGTATGAATGTAGAGAAATCGAGAGATTTATGTCAGGACAGAACAGTGTGGCGTTCCATTTTTTCTACCTACCCCTTCGGGGAGACGGCGTGATGGTTAGTTAGTTATAAAATATGTGGTTTCATGGTGTAGCCAATAAATTGGGCGTGTAGTGTGGGACGCTAAAGGAATGGCAAAGATCTCCGAGGCAAAGGAGATAATAAATATGTGGCGGGAACTCTGCGTGCGACAGGTAAATATAATCATAAAATAAACAAACGAATACTTTTCTAGATCCGACGAGAATACTTCTTTGCCCCGAAGTGAATTTTATATGTGTTGTTAGTTTGTTCCACATAACACTTGGCAAATAAGAAATAATGTTAAAAGAAATATATTAGAAACTGCTAAATTAGAAAACTCTGTTTTTATGTATCACAATTTTATTTTTATTTTATATGAACTCGAAATAAAGATTCAACAATTACAATCAACTATAAAGGTTCGAAAAATCACGAAAATTTAACTGTTGATATACGAGTATTATTGCAACACCTCATGATGTCAACATAGGTTGACGAAACAGCTGTCGCGAAAAATAAAAATAAAATTGTGATACATAAAAACAGAAATTTATAATTTAACAGTTAATAATGTTGAAGTATCATAGTGTTTCGACCAAAAGAATGGACTATTTAAATATATTAGAAATTATAATTCTTTAATAGTAGGCTTTTAAACTACCTTTTATAAAATTTAAATAATTGTTGAATGGAAACGTTCAAGGGATTTTTTTAAATAGTTTTACCTTTTTTTTTTACAAGGATTAATTGTATCTCAATAGAGACGAAGATGCAAATTGTTTTCTGGGAACAGAAGGTGTGCTTTCTAATCTTAATATAGATGACGCTAGTGTAGAGTGAACATAAAAATGTGAAAATAGGTGTAGAAACCTACCATATATACAAGTTCCAAAAAGTTTGTCAGACGTGGTGGTCATAACGGCGGAATGGGGAATGTTGTTAAACGTGAAGCGATCGCTCAACCCAACCAATGACAGGTCATAAGTCCTGTAAGCGCCTCGGCCACCACCTTCTGTTCCCAGAAAACAATTTGCATCTTCGTCTCTATTGAGATACAATTAATCCTTGTAAAATAAAAATAATTTATCCGCAATGTGTGACATCCAGTATTTGTCTACAAGAATTTGTATACATTCAAAATGTTGTTGTAGTTTTTCCTTTGTTAGCAGGTGTCTTCTTCTTCGCTAATTTCAATCCAAAGGATGGGTTTGCAGCGAAGTCTATTAACATATTTTCTAGTTCTTGAGATGCTGCTTGGGCCTTTAATGTGGTAGTTTCACGTTGCTTTCCAGATTTGTACACATAACGTTATTTAAACCCAATAATTGTAAACAACTTTTGGCTATTGATTCTCATGACATGTGATAGATAGCTAATCTATTGCTACTTAATTTCACGTGAATTCTACACCAGACCAATCAGAATCAATAGCTAAAAATGTCTTCAGTAAATGGGTTCAAATAACCTGTTGTATACACAAATGTGGAAAGCAATGGGAAACTACCACATTTAAGGTCCAAGTGGCATTCATAGAACCAGCAAAGATGTTGTTCTTTGCTGCAAACCAATTCTTTAGGATTGAAACTTAAAAAATTATAGCATATAGATTGGAGTGACATCTCCAGGCGGTTTCTAGCAAGGCGCTAAATGGCGGTAGCCTTTCACATTGCTTTAAAAAGATCTTCTGCTTAATGCTTAAAATACAATCTTCATAGATGGCGTTAGTGTGTAGATTGAATAAACTACCATGCAAAGGGTGGTGTTGTAGATTAACATATGTACAACTTCCAAAAAAATTGTCAGACATGGTGGTCATAAGAAAAAAGGTGGAATGGGGAATGTGGTATTACATAAAGCGTGCGCTTAACAGAACCAATGACAGGTCATAAGTCCTGTAAACACCACGATCAACCATATTCTGTTTCCAATTTGCGTCTTCGTCTCTATTGAGATACAATTGATTCTTAAAAAAACATATTTTATCATATACTATATTACATTTTCATATAACATAGATACGCTGAAGATACTAGACGCGGTATACATATGTATGTATGAAGCGGATCGAGCTCCGGTGGCGTCCCGCAGAGCCGCATTGGGTATTCCACGCACGCCAGGGCCACCCCCGGTATATTGCCCCTATTTATTGCCGCCCCCATATTACTTTCCCGGGCCCAATATTGTCACCGGTGCGAGACTTGCGAGGAATTCTGGAGTAAAGATACTCCACTGTCATCTTTCGACTCTTCCTTCTCGTTTCAACAGCGCCCACGTGAATAAAATATGTTTGATGTTTTTTTTAAGTTGTGGAACGTGTCGTTTTGAATACCTGTATTGTTAAGTAAAAATCATTGCTCACTTAATGCTTTCTAATATTCTATATACTTGCAAAAGCGGTTGACTGCCTTATTTAATGGTACATAAGATATTTCGAATTAAAATTTAAAATTTATTAATTAGATATAATAATTCAAACAAATTCGTTTTGTTTTAATAATAATATGAATGTTATTATTAAATTAAACACAGGTTGGAAAATTGAAAACACAAATTGAAAATTATAAAATACAAAATCAACATTTGTATATTATTTATTTCTTTGGAATTACATATTAAAGTATTATATTTTTTAAGATTTACAACGGAATTTAAATAACACAAAACGCTTCTTAGATAATTTATAAAAATAGCCTTAAATAATCATGCTATTACTATGAAATATTATATATCTTTTGAGAATAAGTTTGATCCAAATACTGATCTTATTCGGCATATTCCCTTAGCAGTTGCATATAGGCCTTTTACATTTCCTCCATTCGAATCTTTAATTTTCCTTTAATAAAAGATAACCTCATTAGAAAATACTGGATAAAAATTAAGAATCTATAAAGTATGTGTAGTGTACGATATGTTTAAAAATAATAAAAAGATTTTTAAAATTTTTATTGGAATTATACGAGTATTTAATGTTTTGCATATTGTCAGCTATTGTCCTTAAAGTATCATTTCTTTAGCCTTCTACCCTCCATTGATGGATATACGCCTCTTCCATTTTTCTTCACTCGTCCCTGTCTGGTCCATCTCGCATCTCTCGTTGTTCCGGTCCATCTTTAAGATGGCCTCCCAACATTCCTTTTTTTTGTGCAAGGTCTCCATTAGATTTTTCTGGGTGTTCATCTGGTTGTTCCCTGTCAGGCTATATGTCCAGCCTATTGTCATTTCAATTTAGTTTACGATTCATGATGTCAACAACCAATTTCTTCATTTCTTATTTTAACCAAAGGCTCACTCTCGATCATCGGAGGAGTTTAATTATAATGGCTAGTCCCTTGCAAGTAAATTAAGAAAGCAAATTTAATCTGCTCTAGAGACGAGGACTGACACTGCACGAACCATGAGTCTACTAAGAAGGTCGTAAGATCCATTACTGGAAACACTAGAAAACACAAGAAAAAGCTTACGAAACAGATAATATCTTTCAGTGGAGCAGAATAAAATACTAAAGGGACCATGTAGCCAGAGTGGATAGTAAAAATCCCCTCCGGACATCGTCCACCTAGAAGACCACCTAAGAGATGGAGGGACAGCTAGACCTCATCATCCGAGGAGACATGATTTCTGTGCCACTGATCATCAGATATATTAAAAGAAATTTAGTCCGCACATGAAAATGTGATTTAGTTTAAAGCATTTCTCAAGTAAGAATTTTTCTGAAATAATATCATAATAATTTGAATATATTGCGTTATTTTCATTAGATATCTAAACTCAACACGATAATTTAAATTCTTTACGTAATTTTAAATAAATTACAGACATTTTTTAATTAACAACATAAACACCCTGTCTGTAAATTTGTAAGAAAGAAAAAAAACAGAGCATAGTAATTTTTTAAGATAATCAAATGATTTTACTGAAATCTCTTTATAAAAGTTCATATACTCGTATGTCGTTCATCTTCCGCTTATAAATTGTATTTATGTATTTTGAATGTTATGTTTTTTATGTCTATATTTTAAAACAAAATTAAAAAGTGGCTATCTACAGGTACCTAGATAAAACCAAACGTTTCAAATATCGAATTTTAATTTTTTATTGTTTGCGTGAAATCGTTTACATCGTCAACTCTTGCAGTTTAAAAAAATAGTTTTTTGATCTCGTTAAGATTACTTAATTTTAATTCTTCAAACAAAAGAGAATATCTGAGAATTGAATCGATTTGCAAGAAGTTAAACCAATATGTGAAGAAATATTAGATTTGGAAGCATCATTAGATGGTTTTTAAAGGTTAAGAAAGCTTAACTACGTGAAAAGAATGAATGAAGGAAGAATGCTCAAGAATGTGCATAATATGAATAAATGACGTAAACGGAACTAGAAATTGAGGAAGACCGAGGAAAACGTGATACAATCAAATATCAAATATCGGTCACGTGAGGATTCGGAGAAACTGACGTGCGTGCATGACACGTCGTACAAATGTAGAAGAATCGAATGAAGCATGTCAGTACAGTACAGTGTGGCGGTCTATTCTTTCTGCCTACCACTTCGGGAAGACGGCATGATGGTTAATTAGTTAGTTAGTTGAAGAGCTATTCAGTACTGTTGGCCTTAAGTAAGGTTTGCACGTGATGCTTTGTTTAAAATGTCTCTTAGCTCTAATCATCAAATATCTTAGATGTCGACGTGTCAGCTGCTCTGCAGCGTATGTACATACATAAGCCAGAAACTAATGCCGGGTGCACACATCACGTCTGAATATGGATGTAGCTTTAGTCTTTACCTCATAAGCTCAAAGGGGCACACTGAAAAGCCGCCCTCAGACAGTAAAGCCCGGTCTTCACGGCAAACTTGTTACGTCAGATCTGCCTGATTTACGTGTACGTCCGAATATCATTCATTTTGATTTGCTAGCTTTATCTCCTTTGCGGATATAAAGCATCATCAGACTTATATTTATATTTTTTAAATTCTGTAATAATTATGATTGAGAAATAAAATAATTGAGAAATAGAATTGTGAGATTCATTGAAATTCAAAATTTTTAGTAAAAGAGAGTATAAGAATAAAAGAAGAAGACTAAATTCATTTTGAATTCACTGGGTTCAGCTCTTATTTATTTATTATGCTTTACATTTTTATAATTCAGTTATGAATTCAAATATAGTGTCGGTTTGTTATATACATTTTGAATTTAAAAAATAATTATTCGTAATTAGACAAGCTATAAATATTATTTTAAGAATGTCCTAAAAATACGTAACTAGTCATGATAATATAAAAATAAATGGGTTGAATGAAAATCGGAAATATTTTTTTTCATTATTGAATTTTCTTAATAATAAATGTTTTAGCTAGTATCTGCAAGTTCAAAACTAATTAACTCAATACTGGGAGTAGTAGGCAGAGAGAATAGATTTAAGGATTAATTGTATCTCAATAGAGACGAAGATGTAAATTATTTGGAAACAGAATATGGTAGTCGAGGCGTTTACAGGACTTATGACCTGTCAATGATTGGGTTAAGCGATCACTTTATGTTAACAACGTTCCCCATTTCGCCCTTCTTACGACACCACATTTGACAAATTTTTGGAACTTGTACATATATATGCTACTATTTTTTGATAACTTCACATTGTTGTACACTAGCGCCATCTATTAAGATAATTTGTAAGCTGCTATACCACATACTGCTCTGTCCTGACGAGGTTCTAGAATTTACTCTACATTCATGAATCGTTGCATGCACGCTCGTCGATATTTCCGAATTCGAATGCTAGTTCGATGTATCTAAAATAGATTTCTAGAAGCAAAATACAATACACCAAAGGCGAATCGATATTATTTGTACGCTCTGTAAGAGTGTAAGAGTTTAAAGCAATCGACATAAAAAAAAATCCTAAAAAGATACTTTCTATAAGCTCAAAAACAATATTGCCATTTTCAAAGGCTTACCTTTTTGTGACATTTTACTGGTGGGCCTTAAGAATACCATAATATCGATGTTGTCATTTTTTGAGGTTTGTTTTAAATCCAGAAAAGGAAACGAAGGGCGCGAACGTGAATGTTGGACCTAATACAACATACGTTATACACCCCACACAATGCGGTTTCGGAGCGGAGGGAACTAATCAAGTAAGAACTGCTTCCACTGAAGGAAATGAAGCCAATCCTCTTAAAGATGAAGGAAGGATGCGTCAGAGCTGCGGCATCCGGGAACAACGTGTAAAGGATAAGGACGAAGCTGTTATCTTGATATGCTACGTTATACTGAGGAATTTTGAATCAAAGGGATCACGGAAAGCATTTTAAAGCCTAAATTTTTAAACTTTATTGCCTATCTAAAAGATGATGTTTTTTTAAGAATTGAATTTTTTTGTGGAATATTAAATATTGAATATGATAAAATAATGCCTGTTTATTTGGAATTTACTATATTTTAGGAGAATGAAATATTTTGATTTTATTATCGATTATCTATCACATTTGGTAAACAAACCTATTCATTCATATTATATTATACTTTAAATTTTCTGTATGAATCTTAGAAATACATTTTTTAATGAATTTACCCAGCTGAAAGGTATAAAAATCTTTAATTTTTTTTTCTTGTATACAACAGGTCGTTTGAACCCAATTACTGTTTACAATTTATTTTAGCTATTATATTGATTCTTATGATATGTGATAGGTAGCCAATCTAACGTCATTTTATTGTCACGAGAATTCTACACCAGACCAATGACAGTGTGACAATCACACTGCCACTTCGGTATGGAAGTCAGAGCTCTTTCCACTCTGCCAAGAAGGTCGACATCTTGTACTAAAACGACTATTAAACCCTTAAACGATCAATAAAATCACCAACAAATGAACCTAAATATTGTCAAATAAATGTTTTACCACAATTAAAAGGAAAGATTTTCATTGCTGTATCTGCAGCACAAATACCAGTTTTTACGTTTCAAGAATTTACTACATTATTTTTAACAAAATTATTTATAACTCCTGGAATATTTGGTATGTCATTGTTTTGTAGGTAGGTGTCCTATTTTACTGACGCTTCGACTTCGTTAGCCATTGACGATAGACGTAATGTGATACTTCGATCATCACTATCACACAGGACGACGCAATGCGAAAGTTCCATTGGCTTATTGTCTACTGGAAAAGTATTATCTGCCGAGTCCACATAAATCTAAAAAGAAAAATATGTTGGCTTATTTTAGGATTTATTCAAATTAATATTGACATAACCGGTATTTAAATAAAGATTATTTTAAATGAAATATGGACTTATTTTTTTATTATTTTGTTCAATCGCTTTTTTCCTCATTACAACGCAAGACAAATCGATGTGAAGGGTAAAGCTATCATTGTTAAATCTCGAGACATGTGATAGGTAGCTAATCTATCACAATTTTATTGTGACGTGAATTCTACCTTAGCCCTAAGACAGTGTGACAATCACACTGCCATCGCCGGAAATCGCACCCGGGACCTTCGATATAGCAGTCGTAGCACTTACTAATCGGCCACGAAGGTCGTCAAACTTACACCACGAGATCATTGTTCTTTCTGTCTTAATTTTGTGTTTTAAATTTAATAACAACTCATTATTTATTTATTTTTAAACTATGACATCTATACCTAAAAAAATCTGCGAAGAGTGTTCACAGTATTGTAAAAATATAATACAATGTTTTTGTAAAATTTAAGACATTTGATTTATTATTATACTAATATATCGTAGATATGAGTAGAGTAAAGATATGTATTAAATTATTTATAATACCTTGAAAATTAGGAAACCAAACGGAATACATTTGAAATGTTTACCGTTTCGTTTTCTTTATACCTGGATAATGTGAATAATATAAAACAATTCATATGAACTGGAGATCCGTAAACATTTAATGTAAGATTAATTTCAAAGTCTTAGTAAAACATATATTATATACTCCCTTTTCAAGATCTTTTTAATAATTTATATTCACGTTTCCTTTCTTTTCCGTGAACTTGAAGCTTAAAAATCGTTAGATTACAATTAAAAATAACATTAAAAGAATTTCAAAGTAAATACGAGGTCTGTTCAAAAAGTATCACGAATTTTGAATTTCCGCTGGCTACGTATATTTGATTTTTGATTTTTTTGTAGCGTTATGTTGGTACTCATGTCCCTTACTTATGCTGACAAGGTCGGCCATTTTAAATTTTTAGTTAATTTTTGACAGCTGTTTTGCTTGGATGTGTTTTGGCTCGTCTTCGATTTTTGCCTATTCCAAAAAATGGATCAAAGAATCTGTATCAAATTTTGTGTGAAAAACAAAATAAAGTGCGCGGACGCATTTCGAATGTTGACTGTGGCATATGGTGAAGCTACCTTGGACCAAAGCAACGTTTATCGGTGGTACAAAATGTTCTCAGAGGGCCGAGAAGATATGAACGACGAAGAGCGTGCCGGACGCCCGAGCACGTCAACAACAGACGAAAACATTGATAAAGTGAAGAAAATAGTATTAGCCAATCGTCGAATCACCGTTAGAGAAGTTGCTGAGGACCTAAACATATCGATTGGCTCGTGCTATTCGATTTTGACCAATGATTTGGGCATGAGTCGGGTCGCCGCGAAATTCGTGCCAAAATTGCTCAATTTCGACCAAAAACAGCATCGCGTTAACATTGCTCAGGAGATGTTGGACTCGGTCCGTGACGACCCAAATGTGCTCCAGAGGGTCATAACTGGTGACGAATCATGGGTTTATGGTTATGACGTGGAAACCAAAGCTCAATCATCCCAATGGAAGCTGCCGCATGAGCCAAGACCAAAAAAAGCGCGCCAAGTTCGGTCGAACGTGAAGGTTTTGCTCACAGTTTTCTTCGATTGCAGGGGCGTGGTGCATCATGAGTTCTTGCCACAGGGTAGTACGGTCAATAAGGAATATTACCTGCAAGTTATGCGCAATTTGCGCGAAGCAATCCGCCAGAAACGCCCGGATTTGTGGAAGAACAAAAACTGGCTTTTGCACCATGATAACGCCCCTGCTCACACATCGTTGCTTGTGCGCGAATATTTGGCCAAAAACAACACAGTAATGGTGCCGCAGCCACCGTATTCCCCAGACCTGGCCCCCTGTGACTTTTTCCTGTTTCCAAAACTGAAGAGGCCCATGAAAGGACGACGCTACGCCACGATTGAGGAGATAAAGACGGCATCGAAGGAGGAGCTGAACAAGATCACAAAAAATGATTTTTTTAAGTGCTTCGAGGATTGGAAAAAACGTTGGCATAAATGTATTATATCCGAGGGGAATTACTTTGAAGGGGACAAAATAGATATTCATGAATAAATAAATACTTTTTGAAAAAATATAAAAATTCGCGATACTTTTTGAACAGACCTCGTATATGAGATAATATTTATTCTTGGTTTGTTATTTTTTTTTTTGATTAATGTATTTTTGCTTTGTTGGCTGTTGTGTGTTAAATACACACTTTGCAAGACGAACCAAATTTTCCATTCATATTATAATATAATGCCTTTGAAGTGTAATTGAAATGTATGAAAGAAAACATGAAAAGGTGAAAGAAATAAGCAAAATAATTGAAAAAATGGTAAGAGAGAATAAAGGTTTTGATGCCATCATTTTGAGGCACAAGAATTATCAGCTTTTTTATTTTACATAATAATACCTAAGAAAATCTACCTCCAAAAGTTCACCATCAGGCCAAAGTGGAAGGAAAGCGACCACAAGGACGACCATCAGGCCGCTGGCGCTGGTCCGATCAAATCAGGGAGCGGTCTCTTATTAGCTGCAGCCTGGAGATGACGGGTGACAAAGGCGCATGGCGTACCATGATCAAAGGTTTACATGATGGACAAGACCCTTAATCATGAGGAATACGACTGAGAAGAAGTAGAAATCCATAAAACAAACTTCCCATAAATACATTAAAAACCTATTCGCATGACCGTATTCCTAATACACCATCAAACAAAATTTGATTTTGCTAAATAGTCACCACTCTATTAAAATAAACTATGAATTGGGATCTTGTTGTATTGGGATACCAATGTTATTAAGATCGTTGTAGACTCCTACAAATACTGCCTACGGAACCATATTATGCAAACGAAGATAAGCGTAATTTACCTATCACGCATAAAAATTACTTTATTGGTTCTTGAACAGTAATGCGAAACTCCATATAAAATCATTTATACGAATAAGAAAAAAATAAATTTTATGTGAACGACATATTTCGCTCGTCTAAGGCATAACCAAATGTAAAAGGCAGATTTGATAATGACAGGCGAAACATGTTATTCATACCAAATATAATAAAACTTCTAGAAAGCAGACGTTTTCATTCGTATTATTGCGCAACAATTTCCCTGAAAATAGAGACTGCAACCTTCTTCGAAACATTGGTCATGGAAGAACATATTCATATTCTAGATCCCAAGAGATATCATTTCATGAACATGACTTTAATAATATAACCATTTTTGTAATGTAACCACCTCAAGGGCGCATTAAGAGGTTGTTGTTTATTGTATGATATAGGATTTGAGGAAGTATTTACTATGGTTATCTTGTTCTTCTTCTTGTCAGTAAAAGCTTTTAATCAATTATCCAATTTATTAATTGCTTTCCAATCTTATCTATCGTAGGAATTGCCTTTAAAAAAGGTTTCATCTCATTGCCCCTTCTATATTTATGAATAAAATTTACATTTTAAAAACATGTATCTTTTGTTAGTGAACAGAAAGAGTATAAAAGTGAATTTATCTTACAACTTCTCCCATGGCACAAAAAAATATGCATACGAGTATAAAAATAATTGTTAATAAGAAATGTTACGTGATAATAAAAAAATCATTTCAATAATATTATACGTCGGATTGATATCAAAACTTTCTTTTATTTTATAGATGTGTTCATTCAATTTTAAGATACCCATCTATCTTTCATTGGAATCTTAATTTCCTTTATTGATATTACGTTAGTACCGAAAGTTTGAATTGGAGCATCTTTTATGTAATAACATGGCAATCTATAGGGGAAATTCTCTCTCAAAACCATTTCTTCTTATCCTTTATTCAATATCTACTTTTCTCACACTCTTCATAGAAATGAACGAAGAATGAATCAGTTTCTAGAAGCGTGTTCTGATTTAAACCACAAATAATTATATTTCTTTGTCATGAATATTCATACATTTGAAATATTCAAATTACATATGTATTAGTAATAAGTGCGTGTATGACTCGCTGTATGAATATGGAGGAAGCTAGAGAGGTATGTCAGGATAGGGTAGTGTGGCGGTCCATTCTCTCTGCCTACCTCTACCTCTGAAACGGCGTGATGGTTTGTTGTTGTTGTTGTTGTATAAGGAATAAGTCTTTATGTTTGTATTTTGAGTTGATTTTAACACCTGATGATGCAAACATCAGGTGTTAAAATCAACTAAAAACATAATCAATTGTGACATTCAAAAGAAATATAATCAATTGTGATATTCTTTAACAATGTTTTATTTAAACAGTTAAGAAAGTGTTGTGTTTCAGAAAATGAATGGGTCACTATACATTTTGTATTATTTTACAAAGATTGAAAAAAATCCTTAAATTATTATACAATAGTTTTGTAGGGATAGCCCTAAAAGAATTTTTCTCGCTATTTTTTTTCAGGGGCGCCGAGTGTTATATAATAGTTATACCACATAAGGAGGTACCTTCCTTGTCTTTAATGTGACGATAAAAACATATTATAATATGGTGATATTTTACAACTCGCATTACAATTTTCAGTTCGACAACAACAATCCATCACTTTGATTCGCCGAAAGGGTAGGCAGAGATAATGGACCATCACACTACTCTATCCTGACACACCTCTCTAGCTCCCTCCACAATAATACAGCTAGTCATACGCGCACGTTGAATCTTCCAACATCTAACATGGCCGACCATTAAAATTTTATCCATTTGATAATTCCAAGTTTTCATCAGTCTTCCATGAATCCGTACTCCATTCAAATCGTTAAAGTATACTTTTTTAACCATTCTTTCTTCATCCATACATTCCATGCATCCAAACTATGCAGTGATCCTTTCATTTTTCTTCCGCTCTACATTCTTCATATATAGTTTTACCGCACATACACTCAACCGCATTTATTCTGCTCTCATCTTTCTTCTGCTAGTTCCATGTTTCACTTCCATACATTAGCGTTGGTACTAAAACTCCATTGCGAAGGAACATTTTTGCTTTCATTGATAAAAAAAACTTGTTTCCAATAACAATTTTTAAAGCTTGAAAACATTGTATTTTATTTATCTCATTTTCCTACCAATTGTGATACAACGCCGTAAGACCACCAATTACGAAATTCTGACGTAATCCTCATCCCTAACGCCCCACCTGTCAATCATACATTACAGCAGCCTCTATTCACTCCTGCAAGTGCCGCAGTGTGAAAGGTTGCGCACCTCATGCCCGCTAATTAACATGACTACCACCACCACTTCGCTCGTAAGTACATTTAAGCTACTTATAAATGCTTACAAATGAACTGTTAATGGATAAGGAAACTATCATTATACCAACACACTTTTTTACTATTATGCCCCAAAATAAAGTATACGAGTAAATAATCTAAAAACAATAACAGTATAAAATTCAAATACGTTGGGACTTCGGGTCAGAACGGTCAACGAGAACCAGTGGTAACACAGTCCAGGGGCAGTCGCCATAGGACTCGCAGAACGCAACACAGGACAGACAGCAGGCAGCATGGCTGCATGTCAAGATACACAGAGTATAACATAAATAAAAAACAATAAAGGAGCAGAAAGATAAGGGGAGACGGGAAACGAGAGAACACGCGAGAAGACTATGCGTCAGCCTCCCTGAAGCGGTCGGTCCATGCTCGGACGAAAGCTCGGAGGCACTTATAGTTGTGGTTGCTCTCCGTCAGTGCCTCAGAATTTATTGGTCCAGGATCGGGCTCTTCAGTCACATGCAGACCCACAACCTTGAAGGACAGTCTTCCTCGGACACGAGGGACAGCCGATGATGATACTCTTATAATAGTTTAACAGTTTGTCAGCTGGTGGTCTTATTTCTTGTAAAAAAGTAATACCAAATATATTTTTCTCCTTATTCAAAATAACTTATGTTTTTATATTTAAGGCCAGTTAATATTGGACGGTTTGGTCTTGAATTTTCTACCTCTTCACTGCTAGAATTATATTGCAAACAATAAATACATATATTATTAATACAAATGAAAACGCCTGTTTTCTATGAGTTTTATTATGTGACTGACATGTTTTACCTCGCATTATCAAACATTTGCCTCCATAATGCCTTAGAAAGGGGAAACATGACATTACCATTAAAATAAAACTTCTATAAAATAGACGTTTTCATTCGTTTTAATTATTTAATTTTACATCATTGTTCAAAAAACAATAAATTTATACATATAACTTATTTGTTATAATAACATTACCGTTAAAGATCCATAAAATTTGTGGAAAATCAAGATCGTTAAAATTATAAATTTCTTTGCAATTTCAATCTTAAGAGTTGTTTTGAAGCAAAGTCTTGCACCTCGTCCTCTATTGCGCTCGGTATCCTGCAGCCTTTTTCAGTTCAATATACGAGTATGAACGACAGTTTATGTTCTCGCACACCTTTTTCAGATCTTCCTGTCGTGGGGCACCCTCTTCTGTTATGCAAGAGACCTCCATGGTGCATAATGTAGCCAATTCGTTTAGCTCGCCTCTCTGGGATAGTTCTATTAAGTTGCCTGCCACCATCGATTCTACTGAGAACCTCGTCATTAGTGATGTAATCTCTCTCGGATATTTCTAATATTTTTCTGTTTTAAAGGCCTCCAGTATATTCCTTTATGTTCCAGTTAGGCAACATGTCTCAAAGCGGTACACCAAGTTGCTCCATACATGTGTTAAAGCAATTTACTTTCTAAGCTTCGAATTTTATAAATTTGACTCGACAACTTGATTTTTATACTAGTGTCGACTTTTCTTTTGTTCTATCATCTCAGATGATTCTTCGTCCATGGTACATACACTTTTTGCGTTTTCAATTTGCTTATTATTAAAGAATGCAAATTTTGACAATTTTATCATATGATTATAATATTGTTGTTTTTTAAGGGTGCATTCAGTTCAGAAAAGTTAAGATAAATGAAAGATTTTCACGTTCACAGTTTAACATACACTTGTTACTGGATTCGTCACAAACCATTCAACATAATAAGAGTTTGCTTGTAATCGTTCCGTTGATGATAAAGGAATCCGATCACAAAATAATGGACTTTTAATAGAAAAACAAAATATTTCAGAATATTATTTTGATTGCATAGTTTTTACTGAGTTTAAGGCAAAATTTAAGTTAATGCGCTTTTTTTAAAATTAATTATATACATATTAAAAGATAAATATACTTCTTAAATTATTCTAACTACGTGTATAAAATAAATTGAACATTTTTAGTATTCGAGTAAGTAATGATTCTCATAAAGCAAACAACACCAATTTTCTTTACTCTTCTTAAATAATGTAAAAAGTTCAATAAGCTATTAAACTGAAGTTGGGAAATATTTTTATATGGACCTGCGTGGGGAAGTTTGAAGGTTATATGAAAAAAGTTAACCCCTAAAGCCGCCGAGTCACCCCGGGGTGCGAATGGGAGGGGTGCTTTAATGTGTTCAGATCTCTGGGAGATAAAGGTGCCAATTGCAGATGCCTTTTTACTTTTTTAATTTTCAAATTAAATTTGTGTTGCGATCGATAAACGCCGTTTCCTGATTTATAAATTTTATATTATTTACAAGTATCTTTATGAAATAATTTATATACGAACATATGTTTTTTTAAATAGATTTGATTACTTATTTTATGGAATATAAATTATGTACTGGTAATTTTAGAAATTTTAAAATAAAATAAAATGTGACCTCGTGCTCACTTCATCTTTCCTTCCCCCTCCCCCCCCCCAACCCCCCATTTTTATTTATTGTGTTGTTCTCTTACATAAAGTGTATTATTTTAACCCTGTCGAAGCTCTAGTGGGAGCAAAACCGGTCAGTTTTTTTAAATATGGTTGTGTAAAAACAAATTAAAAGTGTATTCATAATATTTTTTTTATAGATATTATGTATTCATATAATATTGGTAATTGAATATAAAAGTAATATAATACTGGTCAACAGAAATAGCAGTTCTCAAAAAGTCATCATCATCATCAGCCGTCTGCCATCCACTGCCGAACGTAGGCCTCTTCCAAAGCACGCCACTGCGCCCTATCTATTGCCGCTTCCATCCATCCATGTCCAACAATCATTTTCAGATCGTCGGTCCAGCGGACAGGGGGACGTCCAACTCTACGGAACCCAACACGCGGTCTCCACTCCATAACCCGTCTTCCCCATTGGCTGTTGGTTCTCCGACAGATATGGCCAGCCCACCGGCACTTCAGCCCACCAATCCTCAAAGCCACCTCCGTCACCTTGGTTTGTTTTAGAATAAATTCGTTGTTGAATCTTTCCCTCAAGGTTATTCCAAGCATGGCTCTTTCCATGACTCGTTGGGCGACCTTGAATCTGTAGACTAGAATTTTTGGCAGTGTCCACGTCTCGGCTCCGGACGTCATGACTAGCAAGAAGCACTGGTTGAAGTCTTGAGGCATTGTGGTATTTTAGAAGTGAGAATATGACGTAATTTTCCAATAAAGTCAAAACTTTATAAAAAAAAATATGTACTTTGTATACAACACTCCTTTTAAACAACTTAAAATTAAATTTCTGTCAAAACTGACCATATTGGTAAACAATTTTATAATATATTTTAAATACCAATATAATATCACTGAGGAAGGGCTGGGTAGTCCGAAACACGCGTGATATTTAATTTGTTTAAAAAGTGAGTGTTGTATACAAAGTTTTAATTTTATCAGTGTTCATTGAAAAAAAAGTCTTAATATTACAAATAGTTTTACTGAATAATTTATGGATTTTAAGAGTAAGCACAACATTATAATAACACATTATTCATCCTTAAGTTATTTAATCTGCCATTCAGCGACAACTACGGTGGGCTGGCCATGTCATAAAAATGCTTGAAAGTGGCACTTCCAATGCCAACGTCTTCCCCTGATCAGGATACCCCAGAGTGTGTAGTCCGGCATTGGACTATCTAGCTTTATGGAGACCCACATCCATGAAAGAAAATCTACCTAGAATACGCGTTATAGTCGATAGTAATGATTTAAGCTTACTCAAATTTGAAACACGACTTCGAAGAGATACACGATACACGTCGAAATCCTCTATACCTAATTGATTATTCAAATAAACGTACATTTTCACAAAAAAAACTCCGTATCCGAAAACAACGAATACATTTTACATATTTGAGGTAAGAATAAAAATTAATTATGCATGGGTTTTCCTGGATGTGCTTTGTACGAGAAAACACGATTTTTTTTTGCCAGGAGACATAAAATAAATTTAAAATGATGTTTCCAGCCTTGCGTGAAATAATAAAATATGCAACATAAATCTCGCGGAGACTTAATGCCATCTCGCGGCATTTTTACGACTTGCTAACTCAGAAATAAATCGTTAAAATATTCAAAAAGAACAAATGCAGAATTTTATGCCATCCTCCCCCGGCTAATTCGTGCAATTCACGTATTTCCCGGGAAATTTTAATACTGCAATTTGGTTTAACGTTGTTTTGTTTTGAAAGCTATATATTTAAGTCCTGATTTACTACAGGGGGTTCATTCAATTAACCGAAAAAAATACTTCAACGAGTTCAGCTTTAGATGGGAAAATATAGATCTAATTTATATAAGTACGAATTTATAAGACCTGTCTCAGACTGATAATGACCTACGGTGTAGAGATAAGAGCAGGTGCCGCACGAACTAAACATCTTCTCAGCTCCCAGAGATTAAAACTCTTCCCACCATTACAGGAAAAACACTCAAAGACAGAGTTAGAAATAGGTACAACTACTACTAGGTACTTCTCGGCGCTACATCGTGGTGTGGGACTTGGTCTCCTCCACAACAGTCCATCACTGGCTTCTGTCCCTGGCCATCTCTCTCCATTCCTCAGCTCTTTTCATTTTCTTCCAGTCTTCTTCCACGCAGTCCGCCCTTACCTCATATTTTTAAGAAACACAAAAATAAATAAAATCTGTTAAGCTGATGACATCGTGAGATGGAGTGGAACTAGGGGACCGTAAGAACTACAGACTGGAGAATGGAGTAAAACTTTATTTTTACCGTATGGATCATCATAAGGGTATCACTGCTGCAAATGGGATACCCGTATAACTTGTCACCCAATCTAAATGAAGAAATTATAAAACAATTAGTAAGAGGTGAAGTGTATTGGACCCACTAGCAAAGTCCACCAGCTATTAAATAATGAGTATGAGAAGTACTAAAAACAAAAGTTCATAAACAAAAGCTTACTGAGATTTAAAAATATACATATTCATTCGGAGAGCTTTGTAATAATTTCGATGTTCACAACTATTCAAGAGTCGCGTGTAAAAAATGGTTGAATTGAGTTTATTTTTAACTAACTAACTAACTAACTAACCATCACGCCGTCTCCCCGAAGGGGTAGGCAGAAAGAATGGACTGCCACACCTTTCTTTCCTGACATATTTCTCTCGCTTCCTCAACATTCATACATCGTGTCATGCACGCGCGTCGATTTCTCTGACTCCTCACATGGCCGACATTCAATATTTGAATTATTTGATCGTGCCACGTTTTCCTCGGTCTTCCTCTATTTCTGGTTCCATTTACATCATGAACATATAATTTTTTTACCATTCTTTCTTCATTCATTCTTTCCATATGTCCAAACCATCTTAATGATCCTTTCATTATTTTGTTCATGACACCATCATTCGCACCGCATTCACTTCTTATATTTTCATTCGACACTCTATCATACACAGAATATCCACACATTCGTCTAAGAGATCTCATTTCTACTGCATTTATTCTACTTTCATCCTTCCTTTGCCAGTTCCATGCTTCGCTTCCATACATAAGGGTCGGTAGAAGAACACCATTGTGCACTGCCATTCTAGCTTTTTTGGATAGGTTTTTGTTTATTTTTAATATTTTATTAATACTTAATAAATAAAAATATTAAACATATCTTTAGCTAATGAATGTAAATACCTGTCAACCTGTTTTAAATTAATTAATTCTTTATTTGTTTTTCAGACAAACAAACTATCATGTTTTATTTCCAAGGAATAGGAGAGAAGAAAGGATGGCGACACTACTTCTATTCTGACGAACGTCTTTAGTTCCCACACATGCATACAACTTCCGATTTCGATTCCGTTGATTCTTCCGACTTCCAACATGACCGACCATTAAAATTCGATCAATTTTATTTCACTATGTATACCCAAAGCTTGTAACTGCGTTTGATCATACTTATGACAGTAAAGAAAATTTGCAAGTCTTAGTGTCAAGGATGTGACAAAAAGAGTGACTTGGTGATGAATGTGTCTAAATCTAAAGTGATGGTTTTCAAAAAAAAAGAAGAATGTATGACGATTTGTGATATAAGTGCGATGGGCGAGAAATTGGAGCAAGTTACTGAATTTACGTATCTGGGAAGCATGTTTACAAGGGACGGAAAAATGGAGAAAGACATCGAAAGGAGGGTTGGTGCTGGGAATAAAAGAAATGGCACACTCAAAGTCATTACTGCAAATAGAAATATATCCACAGAAGCAAAGATGGCAGTACACAATGGAGTTCTAGTGCCAACCCTCATGTATGGAAGTGAAGCTTGGAGCTGGCAAAAGAAGGATGAAAGCAGGATAAACGCCGTAGAAATGAGATCACTAAGAAGAATGTGTGGGAAAACGTTGTATGATAGAATACCGAACGATGAAATAAGAAAGAAATGTAAGGCAGATGACTGCATCATGAATAAAATTAAAAAAGGATCAGTGAGATGGTTCAGACATATGGAACGAATGGATGAGAGTAGAATGGTTAAAAAGTTGTACACAAGCAGCGTGAGTGGGAAAAGAAGCCGAGGACGACCGAGGAAAACATGGCATGACCAAATTAATCAATTACTAAAAGGCGGCCACATTCGAAGTCGGAACAATCGACGTGCGTGCATGGTACGATGTATGGATGTAGAGGAAGCTCGAAAGGTATGCCAGGACAGGCCAGTGTGGCGATCCATCCTCTCTGCCTACCCCTCCGGGGAAACGGCGTGATGGTTAGTTAGTAGTTAGTTATGACAGATATATTTGACGACATTTGTGACAGAGTGGTTACAGCTACAACTGTCAAACCGAAGGTCTTGGATTCGATTCCCGGCGATGACATTGTGATTTTCACACTGTCTTTGGTCTTGTAAAGAATTCATAATAATAAAATGGCGATAGATTATAATAATAACTATATATACTCGTATGTACCTGGTATACCCTTTTCTTCGCTTTGGCTCATGCTATAATGATGTAAAGAGCTATTTAATAAAATAATAATAATATATAAAATGTTCAGAGTAGATGGGCAAACAGACATTGACGTCGTAACAAGTATTAACATTGAAGAGAGAATGGAGCTGTACGAGTAATAATTGGCCACAAGACTTAATCAATGAAACCAATATTGGCCGTTCATAATAGAGTTATCGTTCCAAGAATAACATACGGAACCTAACCATGGCACTAGCAAAGGATAAATGAGAAGATAATGAATGATGTAAAAATTTAATTCCTTAAAACGAATATGCATAAAACCATATAAAGCAAAATTTAAAATTCCGATTGTAATTGTCACGTTCTAGAGTTAACAATTTTTTTCTGCCGGAATGCATCTGCATCAGATGGTGGTAGCTATTATTAATTTTTTATACGTTTTTATTATGTATAAATGGTACAAAATTATTTCTCTAAAGTTGCCTTTTTTTTAAATACATATTCAAACTTTTTTCCATATTCGCCATGCTCTGTGTTGTAGATGCTTTATTTCTCTTTTTCTTTTTTTATACACTTTGTTTATACAACACTTACATTTAAAAATGTAGAATAATGTAGAGCGGAAGAAAGCATTATGAACAAAATTATGAAAGGATCGCTGCGTTGGTTCGGACATATGGAACGCATGGATCGAGAAAGAATGGTTAAGAAAGTATACGTTATTGATGTAAATGGGGTACGAAGTCGAGGCAGACCGAGGAAAACATGGCATGACCAAATAAATCAAATTTTAAATGTTGGTCATGTTAGAAGTCGGAGGAATCGACGTGCGTGTATGACTCGTTGTATGAATGTGGAGGAAGCTAGAGAGGTTTGCCAGGATAGAGTAGTGTGGCGGTCCATTCTCTCTGCCTACGGCGTGACGGCGTGATGGTTTGTTTGTTTGTTTGTTTGTGTGTACATTTAAAAAAATTAAATTATAAAGACATGTTTCGGACAACCAGTCCTTCTTCAGTGATACATATTATAAAGATACACGTTTAAAACAATTTATTCCTTTTTTAAATATGTATCTTTATATTAAAATATGTATCCCTGAAGAATCGCTCGTTGTCCGAAACATGTCTACGTAATTTTTTTTTTTTAATGTAAGTCTTGTATAAACAAAGTGTAAAAAAAGGTAAATATATTTAAACATTTATTTATTTATTTGCGTTTCTCTTACTATCCTTAAGAAGATAATGTATTGTGTTAAGGAGAGGAGTATCTGGAATGTCACTTAAATTTATTTTATATCACCGAAGAGTCACAATTCACTACAATTTGAAGTTTTTGATTGAAAGTTTATATTTATTTTATGAGACCTGGTTCCTGAGACTTCTTAAACCATTTTTGACCATTAAATTGAAAATGATACTGGGCTGTGGTTGTATTTACTTTTTTTTAACATAATGCACCCATAGCTCCTTGGTCGCTGACTCAAGGTGAAGTAATTATTTTCAGTTTTTAGTTTAAATCTTCAGCTGTACATTTTTTTTATAAAGTTCACTAACAACTCTGCTAAGGAGATGTCTAGCGGCTTCAGATAAATTTAAAGTATTTTTTACGTATTTCAGCAATGGAATATGTTTAAAACTATCTATTTTTATAACTTTTAATTAATTAGTTCAAATGAACTTTTGCAAACAGAATGCTCTTGACATTTTCCGTTTTATATCTACAGATGATGGTTGCAATAAAAGCTCCAGGCAGAACGTCTCTGATTGGTTATTCTGTGATACCGATACCGTAAATGCAGGGTGCTTCAATTTACATTTTCAATTTTCAAATTGGCCAAACTGACTAAAATAGAATTCAAAGATTTTCAAAGTAAATATCCCAAGCTACTTCTATGCAGATTTTCCAATCTCTTAAAGAAGAACCCTGGTGCACGCGACTATATTAATAGTTAACATAAATGTGTTTGTGATCATTATGTTGATTTTCGAACCATGTTTTTGATAATGTTGTACAAAATTAAATATTAATATTAAAAGTTATTAGTTTTTTTTTAAATGACTAACCATCACGCCGTCTCCACGGAGGGGTAGGCAGAAAGAATGGAACGCCACACTGTTCTGTCCTGACATACTTCTCTGACTTCCTCTACATTCATACATCTTGTCATGCACGCACGTCGATTTCTCCGACTCCTTACGTGACCGACATTTAATATTTAATTAGTTTGATCGTACCACGTTTTCCTCGGTCTTCCTCTATTTCTAGCTCTGTCGAGGAAGTGAGAGAATATGTCAGGAAAGAAAAGTGTTAAAACACACAATCCACAATGAGAATTTCTATACTCTGGAATGATTTTTCAAGCAATGGCTGATCCTCAAATCCTTGAGCACGTTTACGGACTTGAATTTCTCGTCATAAAAATTCTCTACCCCAACTAGATGCGATTTTTATGGTCAAAACTATTTTCGCGTATACCTACAAACTTAGCTCATGGGTAAAAATGTTAAGTCGGTTGTTCCTGATTTACTTTTATAGAATCTCACGTTATTCAACCAAACCTTTCGTTTGGGGAAAAATGAAGAACTTCATTTATTGCATATAATTTTAATAAAAACTCGTTTCATAATCAAACAAAGCCAGTCCTTAATATAGAAAAAAAAATTAAAAGAATATTGGTCGTGCTTGCTTTATGCTTAAATAAATGAACTTGTATTAACAAGTTGATATTTTTCGTAGAAGTGAATGGAAAATTAAAATGTTATTCAAACAATTCCAGTAACATTTGCTGTAGAATGGTTATATACATTTAGAATCAAACAATTAAATTATTTAGCATATGTATATACGATAAAATATGAAAGCTTCCAAGTAGTAGCGGAGTTTTGTTTGAATCTTTTCCAATTTAATTTATTTTGCATACAAAAAGAATAATTCCATTGTGTCAATATCGATTCGGTTCCAATTATTGCAAATTAAATTGTCGAAAATAATGCTCTGGATAATTTAAATTGTTTCTGATACATCCACACGGCTGACGTTACCCACAGTTACTATACACAGTTACTATAAACAGTTACTATACACAGTTACTATACACAGTTACTATACACAGTTACTATACACAGTTACTATACACAGATACTATACGCAGTTACTTAATACAGTTACTATACACAGTTACAATACACATTTTCTATACACAGTTTCTATATACAGTTACTATACACAGTTACTAAACACAGTTACTTTAAACAGTTACTATACACAGTTACTATACACAGTAACTATACATAGTTATTAGACACATTTACTATACACAGTTTCTTAACACAGTCACTATATACAGTTACTATACACGGTTACTATACACAGTTACTATACGCAGTTACTATATGCATTTACTATACACAGTTACTATACACAGTTACTGTAAACAGTTACTATACACAAGTACTATATACAGTTACTATGCACAGTTACTATACACATTTACTTTACACAGTTACTATACACAGTTACTATACACAGTAACTATACATAGTTATTAGACACATTTACTATACACAGTTTCTTAACACAGTCACTATATACAGTTACCATACACGGTTACTATACACAGTTACTATACGCAGTTACTATATGCATTTACTATACACAGTTACTATACACAGTTACTATAAACAGTAACTATACACAATTACTACGAGTATATACAGTTACTATATACAGTTACTATACACAGTTACTATTAATTCAATTACGTTAAACCATCATTTGATATTAAGAATTTTAATCAAAAGCACGGTATCTGCTTTTACTCAAGTTTTTAGACATTCTGTAATAGAAGTTGAGTGTAATGGCCATCGGACCAAAATTGGTTTTCGTCCCATTCTTAGTCATCTTATTATTCTATAAAACGACAATTTATTTTATTTCGATATTTTTTTTTGATTCGTGAACAGTAATATTTAACTCTTTATTAAATTAGAATAATTTGAAAAAACATATTTTAAAACTTTGTAGTTTGTTGTGCTTTTTGTATGTATCGGACCACAGACGCCCTTCCGCAATGTATAATTTAAATACAAAATCGATACTCACATACTTAATGAAAAATTAAAATGGAGGGAAAAGCGAAATTAAGACGAAGGGGAAATCCTTATTTATTGTTTCATGAACAATGATGTAAAACTGCATATTGAATAATTAATACGAAGGGAAAATCCTCATAAAATATATAAACTCTATTAGGTCGGGTATAAAAACGGATACGCTTTCGATTTGTGTTATATTTAATAAAACCTAGCAAAGCGATATATGTAACGTTTTTTAAATATAATAAAACTTCTAGACAATTGACGGTTTTGTGAATATGAAATATTCACTTCGAATGTCGAGGAAGCAAGAGAAGTATAAAGCTGAAGCAGTAGAAGGCAGGAATAAACAGTGTGGTGGTCCATTATTTCTGATTACCCCTTGAGGGAGACGTCGTGGTAGTTTGTTAGTTACTTAGTTATTTAGTTATAGAATTTATTTAAATCGTAACACATTTTATTTATCTATTAATTTTTCTAAAAACTAGACTTTAATATCAGAGCAATATTATGAAAGTAATGTTCTTCACCTCTGATAAATCGATATTTGATACTTTGAGGGTTTACAAATATTGGTATGGGTTGATTGAATATAATATTCATGTAGCTAATGAAGTAATTTACCTGACAAGGGGTGTTTTCGAACGTAATCTATTGCGATTACTTTGTATGTCAGCAATCTAAACAACGGAGTTTCGGGTTTGGTTTTAGTTCTGTGATAATTTAATATTTAAAAATATTTTTAAATAATATTCGTATGATTAGTTAAAACAATAGTTTTAACATTTAACATACAATCTCATTAAACTTGTATGCATGTATTAAAATACGCGAAAATAAAGTAAAAAAATATTATTTAGTACATAATGTTAAAATTCTTAGATCGACAGATTTCTAAAGATTAACTTACTAACTAAGTAACCATCATGCCGTCATTCCAAAGAGATAGGCCGAAAGAATTGATCGGCGCACTGTTGTTCTTTCCTGACACTTCTATCCTTTTATCCTCAACATTCATACAACGTGTCATATCTTCTTCTTCTTCTCAGTCGTATTTCTCATGATTGAGGATCGTGTCCATGTATGTCAGGGCCACTGACCATGGCACGCCATGCGCTCCTGTCAACCGTCAGTCTCCAGGCTGCAGCTAATGAAAGGCCCGTCAGATTCCTGATTTGATCGTACCAGCGGTTCGGTGGTCGTCCCTGTGGTCGCCTTCCCTCTACTTTGCCCATGATGATGAGCTTTTCAAGGTTGTCCTGATCTCTCCGGGCTATATATCCAAAATATTTCATCACTTTCTGAGAACACATCCGCGAGAGTCTTGCTTTGATACCCAGCTGGTCAATGATTGACTGGATTGTTCTTCTTGCCGTATATTCCACTTATGTTTATAGCCTTGTCCGATTTCGGCAGCTTGCTGTCATCTTCTGGTACCTATAACAAAGTTTGTTAGGCTATATGAAATAATAATAGTGGGTGGTTGAAGTTTATAGATATTATTTAATCGTTTAAAAATCTGTCAAAACTGACCACATTTGTAAAAAAAATTATAATATTTTTAATTTTTAAAAAACTAACTAACTAACTTACCATCACGCTGTCTCCCCGGAGGGATAGGCAGAAAGAATGGAACGCCACATTGTTCTGTCCTGACATACTTCTGTCGTTCCTCTACATTCATACACTTGTCATGCACGCACGTCAATTTCTCCGACTCCTCACGTGACCGACGTTCAATATTTGATTGATTTGATCGGGCCACGTTTTCCTCGGCCTTCCTCTATTTCTTACTCCGTTCACACCGTTTACATATATCTTCTTTACCATTCTGTCTTCACTCATTCATTCCATGTGTCCAAACCATCTTAATGACCATTTCCTTATTTTGTTCATAACACTTTCATTCGCACTACATTCACTTCTTATACTTGCATTTGTCACTCTATCATATACAGATTTGCCACACATTTGTCTTAGAGATCTCATTTCTACTGCATGTATTCTACATTCATCCTTCTTTTGCCAGTTCCATGCTTCACTTCCATACATAAGGGTCGGCACAAGAACACATTTAATATTTATATTTATATAATATCCTGATGAAGGGCTTGTGTGTCCGAAACATGTTTGGTATGTAAAAAAAATATTTTCATTGTTTACAATGAGCTTCTAGCATGAAATTTCAAATAACATCATTCATTTTTCGACATTAATTTTTTAATTAATTTGATCGTGTCACGTTTGAACATATACTTCCACGTTCATTAAAAAAAATTTTAAATAATATTATTTTGAACGATAAATGGGTCTTTATTATATATAGAAACACTTACGTAAAAAAAATCTAACAAATATAATTAGTTCTACCATGTAAGTCAGTTTGAACCAATCAATGGTTGACGTAACTGATGCGAAGACCGAAGACTGGCAATTTAGCCGGCAGAAGGCTAAGTTACTCTGCTGGGGCGCCTCTCCGGGCCTATCTCAGCATCCCACATAACAAGGCCCTGGGGAGTAACGAAATAGTAATTAAATCTCAGCTTTCCATTAAGAGTAGACTTTCACGAGACTTAATGAAATGCGTCTCAGGGCGCCAAGAAAAATGCCCCCCCAGTAGCGGCAATGGCCCAAGACTGATAGTAAGGGAACTTGCTTTATTAAATTACCTCGGTATGTTCTGGCTCGGTGAATTAATAAGATTTTCGTTAGAAAATTAGGTGTATCATCACTTATAAACAAAAACCAACCAAATTGCTTTTAGACATCTTGCTAATGAATGCTTATATAAACTAAACATTTAAGAAATAATGTTTTATTTATTTTTCCTCAAGATGCATACATCGTGCCATGCACGCACGTTACTTCGAATGTTTACATGTTCGAAATTGAAATTTATATTTGAATAAATTAAATTTCCCACGTGCGTAGTCGAAAAATCGACGCGCGTTCATGACACGATGTATGAATGTTGAGGAATCGAGAGAAATATGTCATGAAAGAAAAGTGTGGCAGTCCATTATTTTTGCCTATCCCTTCGGGGAGACGGCGTGATAGTTAGTTAGTTAGAAAAAGATTTTCTTCTTATTTTTTTTATTTTTTTATGCACACAACAAGTCGTTTGGACCCAATTACTGTATACAATACTTATTTTTTAGCTATTATATTGATTCTCGTGACATGTGATAGGTAGCCAATCTATCGCCATTTTATTGTCACGTGAATTCTACACCAGACCAAAGACAGTGTGACAATCACACTGCCATCGCCGGGAATCGAACCCAGGACCTTCGGCATGGATGTCAGAGCTCGTAACCACTCTGCCACGAAGGTCGTATTATTCAGAAAATGCAGACATTCATCTCATAAGCAATTTACTTTGTTCCTTTGTCATCATCACAAATAGTACGACCTAGACCAAGAATAATGAGAAGAGGATTATTTATAGATTTATTTAAAAATACGAATTTTTAAGATAGCGATAGTATAAATAGTTTCAGGTATTGCGATAATGACAGTATTACTTACCAAATCAAGTATGGCTCATAAATAAACGTTTTCATCAATGGAACCATTGTCTCTAAACTGTGACAGGGATTTATTTATTTTATTTATTTATTTTTAAACATATCTAAAGCATTACAGATTTTTTTTTTTTCAATACACTAAAGATACAAGTTAGAGATACACAATAATAAGTAATACATAATAGATTAATAAAAAGAGCGAGAAACATAAGATGCATGACAAATTAATAAAATAAATATACCATACAATTATAATAAAGATAGTGCTTCCCTCAGATGAGCCAAACTATCACAAAATATGTCAAACTCCGAGGTGATACGATTAAACAAAGATAATGCTCTACCTACCGGCATAACCATTGGCAGGTTGGTTCTGCATCGTGGGAGACAATCTATGGCCCCTTTGTCGAAGATAATTATCAGGGACGAACAGACCTACATCACTCAGGATTTCTGAGTTGTGTATACAACCGCCTATCAGTCGAAAGAAATGGACACCCAAGTGAATGTCTCGTCTCCTCTCGAGTGACTGGTAGCCTAGCATCCCTAGCAAGAAATCAGTTGGAAAGAGCCACGGGTAATATCCATACTCCCCAAGATAGAGGTATCGCAGAAATTTTTTCTGCACCTTCTCCACCATCAGGGAATATCGAACCTCATGCGGCGCCCAGATAATGGAACTAAATTCCAACCGACTTCTCACCAGAGAGTTATACAGTCGCTTCAGCACCTGAATATTACGAAAAATCTTGGCGTTTCTAATGACAAAACCAAGCATTTTGAGGGAGCTATTACATAGTGAAGTTATGTGAAAACTAAACGACAAGCGAGCATCGAACAACACCCCTAGATCCATGGACGTCGACGCTCTTTCAAGCTGGGCTTCATCCATTAGATATCTGAAGTAAATTGTTTTAGTTGCTCTTGTAAATGACATTACAAAACACTTGGAGATGTTGAAGAACAATTTGTTATGTTTACTCCATTGCATGATGCTTTTTATATCGCGCTGGAGATTCAAGCAGTCTGAAGGAGACTGAATTTCACTGAATATTTTTAAGTCATCAGCAAATAAGAGAAATTTTGAAGACTCAATTACATTTGATATATCATTGATGAAGATTGTGAAAAGAAGCGGCCCTAAAATGGAACCCTGTGGTACTCCAGATGAAGTGTGGAATACTGATGACTGATACAGTCCATAAGATACGTACTGCACTCGAGAAGACAAATAACTATAGAAGAGCTTCAGCAAAAGATTGCTAAAGCCCATTCTCTGAAGTTTTAGAATTAACAGTTGGTGGTCCACCTTATCAAATGCCTTCGAAAAATCACTGTATGAACAGTCTATTTGTGCGCCTTTATCGAGAGCCTTGGTGACAAAGTTTGTGAATACCATTAAATTTGTGACTGTCGAGCGGCCTGATCTAAATCCATGTTGTTCATTTATGATGAAGGGTTCAATTTGAGGATTAATAAAATTATGGATTACTGCCTCAAATACCTTAGCGGGGGAAGATAAGATCGCCACTGGTCTATAATTCTCAACACACGATTTGGTACCCTTCTTAAACACCGGAGAGATTTTGGAAATCTTCCAGAGCTCCGGAAAGACACCCGTGAGTAGTGAACAATTGATAATTATCGACAGTGTTTTTTTAAGGATATGGTTACAACCTTTCAATATAAAGGTTGGAACAAAATCTGGACCAAGAGAGGACGAATTCTTTAATCGATTTATTGACTTATATACGTCACATTCGGTAACAAAATCCAAGAAAATGTTTTCAGCCCCCTTGGTCACATTTGGGGAGTCGTCGTGGATATTTAAATTTGAGGTAGAACTAAACACAGATTCAAAGTGTTCAGCGAAGGCATTCGCAACCTCAATATTGCGAACTTCTTGGCCTTTCCAGGTCATTGAATCGATGATACCACCATCCTGACGTTTAGAATTTATGTATTTCCAAAAATCATTGGGTTTCCTTAAAATGTCGGTCCCAATATTTGATATATATTGTTTAAAAGAAGAGCTCACTTTGCGTTTTACCGTGGCTCGATAATAACTGAAAAGATTGTAGTAATCTAGGTTACCTGAAGACTTCCATTTCTTGTGGTGTTTATGTTTAATTCTGATGTCCCTGATAATTTCACGAGAGAAGGGATAAATTAAGATGGCCGTATGCCGGTCCTGTCTTCAGTGCACCGTTACTAACGTAATAGTAATGGCTAATTGAACCTAACCACACCCAGTTGTCCGCGCCGAGGCCAGTCCCCAGTGAAGTGCCTTGTTAATTCACACTTCACACAAGCGCCCGGAAACCTTGTACCGCAGGTGCCAGGGTGTACACAAGGGTAATCAGTGGTTCTCCAAATATAGTGTATTATCTCTCTTATTCTTCTTTAAAGGTTTATAGACTTAAGAGCC
Source organism: Lepidostoma basale (assembly GCA_022606425.2). NCBI lineage: Eukaryota > Metazoa > Arthropoda > Insecta > Trichoptera > Lepidostomatidae > Lepidostoma > Lepidostoma basale. The sequence goes on along the minus strand of JAHDVF020000729.1, from coordinate 2,019,244 downwards.
TGTTGTTACAGAGAAGGGGGTTCCCACCACATACCCGAGGTTTTTATAGAGCGCAGCGTCGCCCTTTCGTCATCCTCGCTCGTGCACTTCCTTGGCCTGTTTCCCATCCATCCGGGATTTATATTTAATATATACCAATCGCAAGGAGATTATTTTTTTTATCTTTTATATAATGTTTCTGAAATGTTCATGTATTATATATTATTCTTATTTATTCAATAAAGTACAGCGGAGCATAGAAGTAGGATGGGGTAGATTAAATGTGGTCTGGCACCCTCTTGTTGTTGCCGTCTTTATATGTAAGTCCCGGATGGACCGGGGACAGGCCCAGGGAGCCTGCGCCCTATATCAGGGCTGACAAAAGGGCGCTTCGCCCTATTACAGCCTCGGGTATGTGGCGGTAACTTCTATGTTCCTTACAAAAACAAAACAAAAAATCGCAAAGGGATGCCAGACCGCATTTAATCTAATATTTTTCCCCCTT